>JASDQU010013159.1:133719-178233 GCA_032191745.1 Picea mariana
AATAAGTAATATTTAACACCATACTCTTTCTCTATATATTTATTATTATGAATATAAAAATAAAACTCATAATCATATAAACATTTTATTCATTTAAAATAATTTATTTGAAAAATGGAAATTTAAATGTATTTTACATTACTCTACTCCATGGGTAAAAAAACATTATGCACCCCATATTAAATATATTTATAAAATAAGAAAGAAAATGAAGTTTATTTAGGCACATATAGCAGTAATTGTATATAACACAATAATTGAACTAATTTTAATATACAATAGTTTAAATTTGGCGTGCATTTATTTGTGATTTATGTATGTACGTGATTATTTGTGTACGTGATCTAGTCGCATCCATTTATCTATGTACCTAAATATCCTAATACTACAATAAGACACGTAAGTTAACGTTTTCAAAGAAGATAGGAGTAAATTCATTGTTACGTGTAGTGCACTGCACTCCACCAGTCAACATTTATGAGGTGAATTTAATAATTAAGAAAATTAAGATCTGACAGGGAATTACACCATCAAATCTATGAATCATGATCCAAGGTTGCATATCAGTGCCAAGATTGCCTCGTATTAGAAGATTGATTCATATTTTGGATCATCTTTCTTCCGACTTTATGTCATTTATAATCTAAAGCTTTTCAAGACGTCTTTAGTTGGTAGCCATTCCTAACCCTCTCTCCTTACTAGGATATAGAGAGACAATTAACTAAAGCCTATTTAGTAGGATATCTTGAGCCAAGGATTGATGGTTGCCACTAACATTACAGAGAGGAAGGAAGATGATCGATCCCGCTCTAATTTTATTGTTGGGTGTGATTTTCACCCCTACTACGACATGGTAGAACCAAGCATTCTCTGACGCCGTTAACAACAATTAATTATAGCACTCGACTTTGATAGCAAGAAAAAATCCTTGCTCTCCCAACCCCCCCCCTCGAGGAGATAAACTAGTTCATGCATGAAGATCTAAAAACGTTTAATTGGTCGACCTTCCGTACTTGAACTCAACGACTGGAGGATATATCGGTAGAAAAGTATTTAGTATTTTGAGTTCCTTGAACAAGACCGAAAGTAGGGCCTAAATTCTCATGGCTGCTTGGTCCTGACCAATCTCTATTTTTTTTCTTTCATAACCTCGGCTTCTTTACCTTGCATATTGTATTGCTGCTCATTCTTATTTGTTTCAATATAAGCTTTTGAAGCTCTGGCATTTGCATTTTCTTTAGCCTTTACAATGACCTTTCCCTTTCTTTCTTCCACATTACGAGGAGTAGGAGATCTGGATGAGCGCATCCCATTTGTTTTCTTCCTAGGCAGAGGATCGACCTTGAGACACACAGGAGGAAGTTTGGAAGCTCGGGGTGAAGATGCCTTCTTCACGTGGTGATTAGATGAAACCTTTAAAACCCTCTCCTCTATCTTCTAAGCTTGTGATGGTTTTCCTCCTCCTGAACAAAGTTATCTACCTGATAACACTATCTCGTTCTCTCATCTTTCACTATCTCGTGAAATTGACTATACAAACTTCCACTTTGAATGTTCTCATATATGAGAAGTTCTAATTGTGGTGTTCACTAGATTTGGATGCTTGATTCTGTGCAAAAAATGCATCTCCTTCTCAAATTCTTCTTGTGATTTAACCAAACTGGAAACCATCAGCGTCTTTATAGCAACGATCCTCCCATCTCCTAGGATTTCTTTTTACATAGTCCCAAAACCTCCCCTTCCAACATCACAATCTTTGTTAATCAATGCATGATCACTGGTCATCAAATCCTCAGATGCATGATCCGAGTTGGGTGTAAACATAACCAGTTTTCCTAGACCCATATCAGTGGACGAGATTGTTCTCTTATATTCAGGATGGTCACTACAACCACACCAAATGCAATTGCAACTGTAGTATTGCAATTATTGCAGAAACACTAAGAATAATTTTTATTGCAGAAACACTAAGAATAATTTTGTTGTGTCTATATTTAATCACTTGAATCCCGCCTCCAGTTGGACTCCCACTTGAATTTGGATTTACAACTATTGTCTTAGGCATAACCATGGGACACGAAACATTCACTCTTGATCCACATACGTCTGTGTTTTCCTTCAAATGAAGTCATGTTCAAAGAATTGAATATAACACCTATTGGTGTCTTCCCTTTATGTTTGTTGTGGTTAATTTTATTGTGGGAAATGTTTACCGATAATAGATAACCCGAGTTCCCTAATTGTTGGAGTAATTCTCCAGTAAGAATTTTCATTGCCAAATTAAGAATTTTCAGGCAACACAACTTGGCTAATTCCTTGGGTACATTTCCAATCAACTTTGACATAATGTCTAATAAAAAATGAAACAACAAATTAAATAAACAATAACTGAGTTGTGTTAAAATCACAGAGACAATAATGGACATTAATTTCTCAATCCGTGGAAAATTGTGCATTTCAAACTACTTAGAAAATAAAGTCTCATTTGCCAATTGTTTTGGGAATACACGAAAAGGTATACTTGGAAGGCATTTAGTAAAATTATGGATCAATGCATTTATTGAACTTGTGCTTCTTCACTGACAAGAAAGGACTGGGTTATAGATGTAGGTTGAGCCTTCTCCCTCGACTTAAAGACTGAGCTGACCGAGATTGCTTGCATTTTGAAAAGGTCGAGCATAACTTCTTTGGAATTATAAGGGTGATCCTTATTACATACATAATATATTAATAGTGTTGCCCCCAATCTCCTCTCAGGTCAAGGTCGAACCGCTTGAATATAATACGCCTGGTTCCTATATATATAAATGTCGTCATTAGAGTTCCACTCGATAAAAGGAATTTAGATATCTCAATTGCTGGTTCTCGTTTTTATAGGTTGATAAATGACCTCGACCTCCTGAAAACACTTTTCATTGGATATCATATATATAATCGGAGAGCACTCAATCTATAGGGTGTGGGATCTCTATCTATAATCTTAAGAGGAGGTCGAGGGAGGTAGTTTTTAGATAAGCACTCACTTACATTTTTTTTAAAATAGAGAGAGGGGATCAAGGGGTTGTTGCTCGCTTACCAATAAAGTGGGAGAGGGGAATTAATATAGAGTGAAGAGATACCTACTAACCAAGGGGTTTACTAATCCATAGGACCCCAATCACTAACCATCGCATCCATGGAATGAGATAGTGGTGTTTTCAATATGTTCCTAGATGGATTAGTTGGGATAGGTGGTGGACGGTTGAGTCAACAAATAGAAGAACCAGGCTTTTCATCTATTGGCTGAAGGGTCCTAGTGTAATTATGATCTTGTAATTGAACGAGAATAATTGATCTAGTGCTGGGGCTCATACCCCAATCTATTGGGAGTGTCGAACTATCACATAGAAGAAACAAACCAATGACAGAGTGAATCAAGATGTAGATAGAGAAATTGAATTGATCTATCTTCTGTGATCTCGAAGAAAGACCCTCTCTATGGCCTCATCCCTTTTTGTATTCCTATGTCATAGTTGTTCATCCATAGAATAGCTATTTGTTAGTCTTCACCCGTGCTTTTGATGTCGCATGCTTATCCAGTTTGTGTATCTAACATCTGAAGGGTTGGTCATATAGAAAATAAAGGTAGGTGATTCAACCTTCAACAACAGATGCTCTGTTCACTGGTCAAGCCCATAATCACAAATATTGATTGCTAGGCTGGTGGTGGGAGTATTATTGCTAGTCAAAGATGCTACTATGGTAAAGGATCAGATAGCCTGCAATTCCTGTTCGGAGTTGGAATCTCTAGCTTCTAATGTCGGGGAACTGGAACTAATCACTTGATCAAGAGATTTTCTATTCATTTTCTCCATCAAGATCAAGGAATCTTATTCATTTTTAAGGTGGAATAGAATGGGTTCTATCTGGTGGTTCTATCATCATGTTTAGTTTACTTTTAATTAGCGCTTGGACTCGAATTGGATATCCCATTGAAGATCTAATATCCATGGGAATGAAAGGTAGAGACTATAGTTCGACGAAACACAATCCATTTTCTATTTAGGTCGTATTGTGTACAGTGGCCTTATGAGACAATACTAATATAAACGGAATTGTTCCTCTCAGCGTCCTAGTACTGAGAAACACTCAGGCCCGTGCAATTGAAACCTAGTAGGTATTAAAACATTCAATACCTTGACTTGTTGTAGTTGGATCTACTACTAAAAACCCCTTCTCTTCAGTTCCCTTTACTTATCCTGAACGACCCAAGCCGAATTTCTGGAATAATCTTAAAAATATGGGAAGAGCCCCTTGTTACGACACAGATAATGTAAAGAGAGGACCATGGTCTCCTGAAGAGGACTCAAAACTGAAGGAATATATAGAAAAGTATGGCATTGGAACCAAATGGATCGCTCTACGCCAAAAAGTTGGTTTGAAAAGGTGTGGAAAAGATGTAGACTTAGATGGTTAAACTAACTAAGGTCGAATATAAAGCACAGAGGTTTCTACGAAGAACAAGATAAGATCATTTGTAGCCTCTATCTGAGTATCGGTAGTAGGTATTCTATGATTGCAGCCCGGTTGCTAGGGAGAACAGATAATGATATAAGGCTGGAACACTGGAACACAAGGTTGAAGAAGAAACTTCTTGGGAAAAGCAAGAATCATCAAACCTATCGACTTGCTGCAGCAAAACAAGAAAGCAATGAAGTGAAAAGCTATGCTATGTTAGAGGCCATTTCAAGCTCAAACATCTATGGGCCACAACAAGCTCATCATCTGAATGTCGATATGGATGTCCCTTACTCTAACTTCTGCCTTGGAATAATCTCTCAGAAACTTGAGAAAATTGTGGTTCAATAATTATTGGATCCAGTTTAAGTTCAGAAACGACTATATTTCCCCTGAATCCTCAACAAGTGTAACAACCCAAATTGGATCAAAGACAAAATTTTGTTGTGGGTGGTCAAGCCCAGGTTTCAGTTTTGAAACTAGGCTCTGATACCATATGTAAGACCTGTCCATACAGAGCCTTACCAAACAAAAAAAATCTAGATATAGAAATGTTATCATAATTTCTTTTCAATTCACTATTTAGCATAATAACAATTCACTCTTCAATAGAATTTAAAAATGAGCATCATGATAATGAATAACATGTTCAACATAATAAAAATGAACAATATAACGATAATGAACACAGCATAATAATGATAATAAATACCTCAAACTGATGTTGTTCTGAAGCTCTACCCAAAACTGATTAACTTCCCATCCAGCTAGGAACAACATATCTAGCTCCCTAGCCCCATGATTCCTTACGGTTTCCTGGCCCCCGAGCCCTAAATTCCCAGCAACACCAGTGCCCTGTGAGAGTTACCCAAAAACAATTCTTCCAATTTCCTCCCCCTCCTCCTCCTTCAGAAATTCTCAAACCAAAATAAAAAAAATGATATTCTCTTCCAAGTTCTCCCTTCCTCTCTTATCCTCCTCTCTCAAGTCCCCCTCATTAATCCCCCAACAACCTTATCCTCCCATTAATTACTTCACCCAATTTTAATAATAAAATAATAAAAGACTCATTTACTTTATTTTAATAATTAATTAAATTCAAATTTAAAAATTATGATAAAAATTAATCAATTTGGATTGTTACATACACCCACCCTTCAATAAACTTTGTCCCGAAGTTAGAGTAATTTACAATAAAAGGGTAACGACACTTGATTCATACATCCACATCAAATAAGCAACATCATCAATTTAAAACACTTACACATACTAGTGTATATGTGAAAGGCATAAATGTGTAGCTAGCACATAGAGGACTCGTACATGTACTAATGTAAATAATTATCACACCTAAAGTAATTCTTGTATGCGCTCAATCCAATCAACAAGACCATTCATTTCATAAAAGATAGTAAACTATTTAAATGTTCACAAAATTCCTCATTTACAATAATTTATCACAAGCTACATTCACTTAGATAATTTTAGTTTAGTTAAGTAAATATAAATATACATATATACATATATTTTTCTTCTTCTTTTTTTCAAAAATAAAGAGGAAATCCAGAAATTCTTCTATAAGGATAAATCCCCACACACTCTCAACTATTTCCCTATGCTTCCTCTGTTGGACTATCTTGGAGCGTCAACTATATTGACCTAACTCCAAATAGAACCCATGAGTGGAAGTGTCAACTCTCTTGACCAAGCTTCCCCGCATGAGCTAACACGGTCCTCCCATGACTCCAGGTTTCAGAGGATACACGGTGGGAAATGCCTCCACCCCTCTTAATAGGACTAGGGTCCACACCCTAGCATGGAATATACAATGGCATTGTGTTGCTGGGAATTTTGTCATCGTATATTCAGTTTTAGGCAGTCTCACCACCTGAAAAAAAAAAAAACCGCACTGGTCCACATATCATAGCAATGCATTCGGACCAACATAATTTCACATACAAAGACTCATAACATATTGTTTCTCGGTTGGTGTTCACGAAATCAACCTTTTATCATCATTATTCTTTGGTTGTTTCATAGCCCATTGACCTGCAGATTAGTCTATAACACAAAATCATACATATCTATGCATTATCAACATGTAAATGCATTCAACCATAATCTCAATTCAATATCCACGTACCAACAACTTTAAATTTCAAAATTTTCAAGTTAGAAGTAGATCGCATGATATCCTCATAATTCAAATAACGTTAAACATTTATAGAATCGACATTCTCATAATAGATTGCATACTATCCATCATCATTCAAATAACGTTAAGCAATCATAGAATTGTCATTCACATAGGTTCATACGTCTTAAAAGTTCAAGTGTATCATTAATAGTTTCACAGTAAATATAAAATAAAGATGAGTAAGCCTTAAGTAATTCTAGTTGTCTAAGTCAAGAGGTGGCATTACATACACCCACCCTTCAAAACAAAACTTCTTCCTGAAGTTACGATCATTCTCAATATGAGGGAAGCATTCCTGACACAATTCATATGTGTCTTCTATGATACCAAACCCTATTCTATATTGGTCCCATTGCACCTTCACTAATTAAAACATGTTGAGGCTATTAATAAATTGATTACACCTACCCCTATTTAGTAAGCACCTTACTACATCCTTACTCTATTTTATTACTGTTGGTAATTAAAATAATGAAATGACACACTTCTCTTATAAATTTATTCCTACTAATTTCCATATAGGACAACCCCCCTCCCATAGTTAATGTATAGTCTACTCATTTGACTGCTAGCTAGAACATTTTCTCATCGATTTTCTAGTGAAGTGAATCTTATGTTGAGTTTGATATAAATTTCATTAAATATGTATAATCTCACATGAGATATCTTTATAATTATAAACAATCATTATTGACTTTATCATCACTCTAGCTTGACAATACTTATGCCATCACTCATGATATCGGGAATCAAAAGTTTTCCATGGTTAAAAACATTGAATTAACATTGACTTAAGATATTGTTAATTGATTTGTCATGTGATGTCATCATTTGATTATTTATCTGGTTATTATTATTTCCCAATCTCACTATCTTCCTAAGTCACAAATTAGATCTCAACCAAGGAAATGTTGTGTCTAGGATTCTCTTAAGAACGTTTTGTTTGGTTACCTTAGGTGATTCTAACCAAGCCCTCTCATCCACTCACATAGTGTTCTTTAACATTTATTAATGCAACGTATTTTCACATTTATTTATCTCGTAATTTTGAAAAAAAAAATCATATTGTCCACATTCTAAATAATGATAACAATTTTAATGTAAACATATTTGTCATATTTAACTTTCAATGTCTCACTATATCACTATATATTCTTCACATCATTTCCTATTAACTACTATATCTATTACTATTAACTAATAACATTATCTTTATTTTGACCCTCTTGTTAAATTTAATAATTAATATATATATATATATATATATATATAATTATATATATATATATATATAATTGAAAATGTTTTTACTGGAACATTATACAACATAAATAGTTGGTAGAGTAGAGAATAGTCCTTTTGTGTGTTGAAATACTATTATTGCTATTAATGTGTTTATTAATAAGTAATATTTAAAAGTAAAAAAAAAAAATTTACTCTCTTATTATTTGTTAACACCATACTCTTTCTTTATATATTTATTATTATGAATATAAAAATAAAATTCATAATCATATAAACCTTTTATTTATTTAAAATAATTTATTTGACAAATGGAAATTTAAATGTATTTTACATTACTCTACTCCTTGGGTAAGAAAACATTATGCACCCCATATTAAATACATTTATAAAATAAGAAAGAAAATGAAGTTTATTTAGGCACATATAGAAGTAATTGCATTTAACATAATAATTGACTAATTTTAATATACAATAGTTTAAATTTGACGTGCATTTATTTGTGATTTATGTATGTACGTGATTATTTATGTACGCCATCTAGTCGCATCCATTTATCTATGTACTTAAATATCTTAAGACTACAATAAGACACGTAGGTTAACGTTTTCAAAGAAGATAGGAGTAAAGTCGTTATTATGTGTAGTGCACTGAACTCCACCAGTCAACATTTATGAGGTAATTTTTAATAATTAAGAAAATTAAGATCCGACAGGGAATTACACCATCAAATCTATGAATCATGATCCAAGGTTGCATATCGGTTCCAAGACTTCCTCGTATTAGAAGATTGATTCATATTTTGGATCGACTTTCTTTTGACTTTATGTCGTTTAGAATCTAAAGCCTTTTCAGGACATCTTTAGTCGATAGCCATTCCAAACCCTCTCTCCTTACTAGGATATAGAGAGATAATTAACTAAAGCCTATTTAGTAGGATATCTTGAGCCAAGGATTGATGGTTTTCACTAACACTACAGAGAGGAAGGAAGATGATCAATCCCGCTCTATTTTTTTTGTTGGGCGTGATTTCCGCCCCCACTAGGACATGGTAGAACCAAGCATTCTCTAGCGTCGTTAATAACAACTAATTATAGCAGTCAACTTTGATAGCAAGAAAAACTCCTTGCTCTCCCAACCACCCCCAAGGAGATAAACTAGTCCATGCATGAAGAGCTAACATTGTTTAATTGGTCGACCTTCTGTACTTGAAATCAACGACCAGAGGATATATCGGTAGAAAAGTATTTAGTCTTTTGAGTTCCTTGAACAAGACCTAAAGTAGGGCCTAAATTCTCACTGCTTCTTCGTCCCGACCGATCTCTATTTTTTTTTTTCATAACTTCTGCTTCTTTACCTTGCATATTGTATTCCTGCTCATTCTTATTTGTTTCAATATCAACTTTTGAAGCTTTGGCATTTGCATTTTATTTATCCTTTACAGTGACCTTGCCCTTGATTT
This sequence comes from Picea mariana, assembly GCA_032191745.1. NCBI lineage: Eukaryota > Viridiplantae > Streptophyta > Pinopsida > Pinales > Pinaceae > Picea > Picea mariana. Next base: position 143,118 of record JASDQU010013159.1, read on the forward strand.
CTTCCACTTTACGAGGAGTAGGAGATCTGGATGAGCTCATCCCATTTGTTTTCTTCCTAGGTAGAGGATCGACCCTGAGACACATATGAGGAAGTTTGGAAGCCCGGGGCAAAGATGCCTTCTTCATGTGGTGATTAGCTGAAACCTTTGAAACCCTCTCCTCTATCTTATGATCTTGTGACAAATTTTCCTCCTCCTGAAGAAAGTGATCTACCTGATAACGCTATCTCATTCTCTCATGTTTCACTATCCCATGAAATCGACTATACAAACTTCGACTTTGAATGTTCTCATATATGAGAAGATGTAATTGTGGCATTCACTAGATTTGGATGCTTGATTCTGTGCAAAAATTGTATCTCCTCAAATTATTCTTGCAATTTAACCAAACTAGAAAACATCAGTGTCTTTATAGCAACTATCCTCCCATCCCCTAGGATTGCTTTGTACACAGTCCCAAAACCTCCCCTTCCAACATCACAATCTTTGTTAATCAATGCATGAGCATTGGTCATCCAATCCTCATATGCATGATCTAAGTTGAGTGTAAACACAACCAGTTTTCCTAGACCCATATCAATGGACGAGATTGGGTGCTATATCCAGGATGGTCACTGAAACCACACCAAATGCAATTGCAGGTGCAGATATTGCAATTATTGCAGAAACACTGAGAATAATTTTTATTGCAGAAACACTAAGAATAATTTTGTTGTGTCTAGATTTAATCACTTGAATCCCACCTCTAGTTGGACTCCCACTTGAATTTGGATTTACAACTATTGGATTAGGCATAACCATGGGACACGAAACATTCACTCCTGATCCACAGACATCTGTATTTTCCTTCGAGTGAAGTCATGTTCAAAGAATTGAATATACCACCAATTGGTGTCTTCTCTTTAATTTTGTTGTGGTAACTTTGTTGCGGGCAATGTTTACCAATAATAGATAATCCAAGTTCCCTAATTGATGGAGTAATTCTCTAGTAAGAATGTTCATTGCCAAATTAAGAATTTTCAGGCAACACAACTTGGATAATTCCTTGGGTACATTTCCAATCAACTTTGACATAATATCTAATAAACAACGAAACAACAAATTAAATAAACAATAATTGAGTTGTTTTAAAATAGCGAAGACATTAATGGACATTGATTTCTCAATCCACGGAAAATTGTGCATTTCAAACTACTCAGAAAATAGAGTCTCATTTGCCAATTGTTTCGAGAATACACGAAAAAGGTATACTTGGAAGGCATTTAGTCAAATTATGGATCAATGCATTTATTGAACTTGTGCTTCTTCACTGACAAGAAAGGACCAGGTTATAGATGTAGGTTGAGCCTTCTCCCTCGACTTAAAGGCCGAGTTGACGGAGATTTCTTACATTATGAAAAGGTCGAGAGGACCTACTTTGGAATTATAAGGGTGATCCTTATTACATAAGTAATATCTTAATAGTGTTGCCCCCAATCTCCTCTCAGGTCAAGGTCGAACCGCTTGAATATAATACGCATGGTTCTTATATATATAAATGTCGTCATTAGAGTTCCACTCGATAGCAAGACTTGAGATCTCTCAATCGCTGGTTCTCATTTTTATAGGTCAATAAATGACCTCGACCTCTTGCAAACGCTTTTCATTGGCTCTCATATATATAATCGGAGAGCACTTGATCTATAGGGCGCAGGCTCTCTATCTATAATCTTAAGAGGAGGTTGAGGGAGGTAGCTTTTAGATAAGCACTTGCTTACCTTTTTTTAAAATAGAGAGAGGGGATCGAGGGGTTGTTGCTCGCTTACCAATAAAGTGGGAGAGCGGAATTAATATACAATGCAGAGAGACCCGTTAACCAAGGGGATTAATAATTCATAGGACCCCATTCATGAACCATCACATCCATGGAATGCGATAGTGGTGTTTTCAATATATTCTGAGATGGATTAGTTGGGATAGGCAGTGGATGGTTGAGTCAACAAATAAAACAACCATGATTTGCATCTATTAGCTGAAGGGTCCTAGTGTAATTTTGATCTTGTAATTGAACGAGAATAATTGATCTAGTGCTAGGGCTCATACCCCAATTTGTTGGGAGTGTCGGACTATCATATAGAAGAAACAAACCAATGACGGAGTGAATCAAGATGTAGATAGAGAAATCAAATTGATCTCTCTTCTAGGATCTCACAGAAAGACCCTCCCTACGGCCTCGTCCCTTTTTTTCTGCCTATGGCATAGTATTTCATCCATATAATAGTTGTTTGTTAGTCTTCATTCATGCTTTCGATGTTGCATGCTTATCTAGTTTCCATATCTTGCATATGAAGGGTCGGTCATATAGAAAACAAAGGTAGGTGGTGGAGCCTTCAACAACGGATGCTTCGTTCAATGGTCGAGCCCATAATCACAAATATTGATCGCTAGGCCAGTGGTGGGAGTATTATTTCTATTCAGAGATGATGCTATGGTAAAGGATCAAATAGCCTGCAATGCCCATTCAGAGTTGGAATCTCTAGCTTCTAATGCCAGGGAACTAGAACTAATCACTTGGTCGAGAGCTTTCCTATGCATTTTCTCCATCAAGATCAAGGAATCTTATTCATTTCGAAGGTGGAATGGAATGGGGTTGATCCGGTGGTTCTATCATCATGTTAAATTCACTTTTAATTAGTGCTTGGACGTGAATTGGCTATCCCATTGAAGATATAATATTCATGGGAATGGCAGGCAGAGACTACAGTTCGATGAAACGTAATCCATTTGCTATTTAGGTTGTATTGTGTACAATGGCCTTATGAGACAGTACTAATATAAACGGAATTGTTCCTCTCAACATCTTAGTACTAAGAAACACCTAGGCTCATGCAATTGCAACCTAGTAGGTCTCAGAACATTCAATACCTTGACCTTGTTGTAGCTGGATCTACTACTAAAACCCCTTCTCTTCAATTCCCTTTGCTTATCCCGACCGACCCAAGTCGAATTTCTGGAATAATCTGAAAATATGGGAAGATCCCCTTGTTGCAACATAGATAATGTCAAAAGAGGGCCATGGTCTCCTGAAGAGGACTTGAAACTGAAGGAATATATAGAAAAGTATGGCACTAGAGCCAACTGGATCGCTCTACCCCAGAAAGTTGGTTTGAAAAGGTGCGGAAAAGTTTTAGACTTAGATGGTTAAAGTACCTAAGGCCGAATATAAAGCACGAAGGTTTCTCCGAAGAACAAGATAAGATCATTTGTAGCCTCTATCTGAGTATCGGTAGCAGGTGGTCTATGATTGCATCCCAGTTGCCAGGGAGAATAGATAATGATATAAGGCTGGAACACTGGAACACAAGGCTAAAGAAGAAACTTCTCGGGAAAATCAAGGATCATCAAACCTATTGACTTGCTGCAACAAAACAAGAAAGCAATGAAGTGCAAAGCTATGCTACATCAGAGGCCATTTCAAGCTCAAACATATATGGGCCACAACAAGCTCATCATATGAATATCAATATGGATGTCCCTTACTCTAACTTCTACCCTAGAATAATCTTTTAGAAACTCAAGAAAAATTGTGGTTCAATAATTACTGGATCCAATTTAAGTTCAGAAACAACTATATTTCCCCTAAATCCTCAACAAGTGTAACAGCCCAAATTGGCACAAAGACAAAATTCTATTGTGGGTGGTCAAGCCCAGGTTTCAGTTTTGAAACCGGGCTCTGATACCATATGTAAGGCATGTCCATACAGAGCCTTACCAAAAAAAAAAAATCTAGATATAAAAATTCTATCATAATTTCTTTTCAGTTCACTATTCATCATAATAACAATTCACTGTTAAGAAAAATTTAAAAATGAGCATCATGATAATGAATAACATGCTCAGCATAATTGTTGTTGGGGAAAAACACCCTACAGACTAGCAAATAGAGTTCAGACTTTGCATGCAGATATGAACGAATAGAAATTACTTTCTACCCTCATCCCTAGATTTAAATCCCCTTTTCTTAGTAAATGCATGGAAATATCCGCCTACCTTGTTACCGGCGTTTGATTTCGATCCTCCATTGTGCTTGATTACTTGTTCGCAGTACTCCTTCCAAAGTTGACCTGCATTCAAGACGAGCAACAACTATGCATGCATACTACTTATATACTCACGGGTTAGAAATCAAACATAAACTAATCAAACCATAAAAAATTCATGAATTGGGATGGGAAAAGTATTCTCTTTATTACTTAAAATGATTCAACTTTAAAAAAGATAAGACTGACCACCGCTCCTTGAACCTGATCCTGGGCTCCTCTTCTTCTGTCCTTCAACTGCTTTTCTTTAAATCTCCTTTGGCATTAGGAAAGGCTAAAGGGTTGGGACAATGGAATACATAAATGGGTAGAGTTTCTTTTCTATATTCTTCCCCCTTCCAAATGGCACCCCTACCCCTTCTTTTATAGGCTAGAAGGAGCTAGGTATTTGGACGAACCCTCGGCCATGCATGGTCGGGAGTTTCAGTTAACTCACCCATAGCTTTTTATTCCATCGGAAACTTTCCTTTTTTCATGCTTTTGTTGGTCCACACGGGCTATTTTGGGTCAGCGAGCGTGTACACATGTGCAATAATGGGTTAGGGTGCGTGGGCCTTTACACAAGAGGATTTTCAAAGAGTTGTTCAACAGTGTTTTTGGCAAAGAAAGGATATGAGTTGGCTTGATGCTAGGTAAGAATGTGTGGTGCAATTTAGGGTTATAACAGATGCCCCCTAATGTGTGAGGCCAGAAGAGCATCTGATGGCCGAAATAAATTACCAATCTTTACTGATGTGCCGAACAATTGAGCCCAAGGATCAGGAACCGGGAGGTGTCGTCTGCAAAATAAAAAATGTCTCACCGAGGCGGGCATACCCATGCTCGGGATAAAAATAGAACCATGGCTACCGATCAAATACACTATAGATCCATGTCAAATAACTATAAAGAGTAGCTACGAACAATACACAGCGGAGCTACATCTCGAAATCAGAAAGATGTACATATAGAGTATCCATCTTCCAGAAGTTGATTCGGCCTGATGGCTGGAGATGAGATCTTCAAAGCTCGAGCAACACTTCAAAATATTCCAAAACTCAGGTAGGATTGTAATATGAGTGTACGAATGCACTACCCAGAGGTCTTCGATGGCTTGTCGGTCATGGACTTGATAATATTGATGATCGGACTGAAGGCTTCAGTGATTTCGAACAAGGATTTGATTGGACGTTCAGGATGGCCAGGTATGCAGACAAAAAACACATTGCAGAGGGGTCGACTCAGGCTTAGTGACAAACTTCCCTTGGACAATAGCATGACAAGTGATGAGACTCAGGCAGCATGAATGTTAATCATAAGTCTACGAAGTAGGACGCAACAGAAACTTTCCATATGTTTGGAAGAATAACCAAATGGTGGAGGACACAACTCTATATAGAGAGAATAGATTCCTAAGGTCGTACTACATCCCATAGTCTGATGAAAAAACGGACAGATGTGATTTATCCAAGGGCGACTCATTATGCTGCCAATAAAGAAAATACTTTCCCCCCCCTCTTTTGGGGGTATATTTGTTTTTTTAGTTCTTTTCGATAATGGTGGAAAAAGAATAAAGGAATATTACGTTACAATGGACGAACGAGTATTGAAAACATACAAGCTCAAGGCATAAGGACAAGACTGATGTTCTAGTAAAATGATACTCGGGAAAAATCCTCCGGTGGCCAAAGGTGTTAAGACGCAGAAGCAAACTGTCACAAGGCTGGTGGATAAGGTATGCAAATGCGGTTGATAAAACACACAATGGTAAAGTCCTTCGATGTAAGTTTAACGAGCCCAAAGAAGGTAAGCTCGATGGTTTTTCATATTTAGAGAGTCTAAAAAAACATAAAAGGAGACTCCACTGGGGTACCTTTTTTCGAAGATAGTCTAGTCGGTTCGAAAAAGGGGTAAACTAGCATCGATTAGACATTGATTCAAAACCATTTTAATGAGTGTGATAAGGAAAAGATCACTCAGCTATTTTTTCATTTTTAAAGAGTCTGAAAAAAGCTTAACTATGGATTCCTTCAGGAATATTCTTCTAGACCAATTTAACGAGTGTGAAAGAATAAGGTCACTCAGTGATCTTTTCAATTTTAGGGAGTCTGAAAAGAGCTTAACTATGGACTCTGTGGGGGTTCCTTCTTCGTAAGTTTAGTCCCTCAGGCTCGAAAAAGGGATAAAATTATACCTGAGAGTACTCTTCTATAGAGCTGAAGTTCCATAGAGTATACCTTTGTTCGTATAGTTGACCGTCCGGACCGAAAAAGGGGTAAACTACCGTCGGACAGAAGTGACTTCAAATTTCAGTTTAATGAGCGTGAAAGGCCACAAGATCACTCGGCAATGTTTTCATGTTTAGAGGGTCTGAAAAGGGCTTAAAAGAAGACCCATTTAAGGAACGTTCTTCTGGACCAATTTAACGAGTGTGAAGAAACAAGGTAACTCAACAATCTTTTCATCTTTAAGGAGTCTGAAAAGGGCTTAAATAAGACTCCATAATGGTTACTTTTCTCAGTTAATTCGGACGAGATCGAAACGCATAAATGCAATCTCGCCGGATGTTTTTTTCGGATCTCAAAGAAAGCTTGAAAAACAACAAAGTTAGCTCATGATAGAATCTTTATGGGTTGATGCCTGGCATCTCCTCGGGGGAGTTGTATGCTCCGATGACAACATTGTCTATGACGCCAGGGGTTCTGGAGATATTGATATGTATCGTTTTAGCAATTGTTGTCATATTACCCTCAGCATAGATCTTGTGTGTAGCTAAGGGATTAGTATGACAAGAGCTATCTCCAGTCATAGTCACGGTGAATTCTCCTACTTCGATTCATCTTAACTCTGGGAGGAAATATGATCTGTGATGAAGATCTTCCCAAGGTTTGTCTGGACTAGTCATTGCTTCGATTACTGCTTCGTCAGAGGGCAAGACTAATTCTAACGAATCGGTGTTAGCAAGAGAACCATGAGCCCAAATAGGCTCTAGAAGTGGATCTAACTCTTGTGCAGGAGTTGGATCAGTGTTAGTTGAATCTTGCTGGACTAAAGAGTACGCTACTTCAGTGGTGGACAAGGGCATGGACATACCCGGGTGCCCTGCCTCATCCATCATGGCTGATGGGGAAGGAAGTATTCACAGATCATCAAAGTAAGTCATGCAGAATGACGAAACTTGAAAAATATCAACCTTATGGTGATTGGATATAAACTTGATATCACCTTGAGGGGGCGGGTAATCGAAGGTCCCCATCAAAGATGGGCACAAACCAACCTCTATGTTGACGACACCTGGTTGAGGATTATCAATCATCTAGATCGTGGATGCCCCCAATGCAGGGTCAGGTCTAGAGAAAGACAATTGATCGATGGTCACTATCCGACCCTCATGTGGAAACAACAAGACCTAAAAAACTGTAGCAACCACAGCTTGCATAGCATAATTCCAACTCCATCCTAACAAGAGGTTATAGTCAAGGGGAGCATCGACTACCTCTACTTTGACACACACGGTTTTCCCTCCTAACTGCACGGGGAAAGAAGGAACTATGCCATGTGGTCAAAACGAACGACCATCGAAAGCAGTGAGGAGAGTAGGTGATGGAGACAAAACGGGCTGGCCAATGGCCTTCCAACATGCCAACGACATAATGCATGTCGAGGTGCTCTCGTCGACCACCATGCGGAAGATATTCCATGTAAAAGTTTTCATGGGGTAAGTCACAACTATTTGAAACGCTACATGGTAAGGCAGATGAGGTTTTAATTCGGTTGTATCTAACATGATGGTACCCAGATTACAAGTCTCAGTAGATCCCAAAGTGGTTAACAAGGCTTTTCTCTGAGAAGGGCAAATTTGGAGGACCTCCAAAGCAGACATCGCACAAGGGGTTTGTGATAAATCCTCCACCACAGAGTAGTTTTGGGCAGCCCTTGTGTTTGGGTTATGAGAAGCTTTTTTAAATGCACCTTTTGGAATGTGTGTCATTGTTTCTCCCAACGTCTTCTCAATCTGTAGAGGAAGAGATGGGAGGTCAGCTTCTTTACCCTTCTCAGAAGTGCTTGGTTTACTATAATCGTGTGCTCTAGTCGATAGAAAAGAATCACCTTTCACCATATATACATTCATGGGGTTGTTCAAAGATGGAGGGGCTCCTTGACTGCCCCCTTCCGTGCTCATAGAGGCTTGAGTTAGATTTTGTMCATGTTGAAATGGATTAGTTAACACGGTGGGTTGTTGCTGTGTCACAAACTTTTGGGCCTCCGCAAGCCGAGGACATAGGTGGGTTGGGTGGTCTTCCGCGCATAGATTGCAAGGATACCTTGCCTTCTGTTTTTCAGTGTTTTCCYTGCTAGCATTATAGTTGGATTTTTTATCCCCCTTACCCTTCTTTCGTTGTTTTTTCTTCCCTTCAAGCTGTTGGGTGGCCTTTGGGTTAGTTGACTGCATAGTGTGTACTTCCGACGTTTTGGTAGGGGGAGTAGCCAAAGCAATAGTTTGGTTGGCCACTGTGTGTTGTATGGATAAATGCTACAACTGCTTTGTCAATTGCTCAACAGGCTTGGTTTGTGTTGAACCGACAATACCATCGGCATGTGGTCCAGATCTCTATCTAGTTTTATCTAGTATTGAACATGGCACATCTGGCAAGATGTTGTATAATAAACCAGATTGAGAATAGATGAGCTCAAATTGTTGAGCCCTCATGATGGCTTCTTCTTCTGAGAAGACTCTTGACATGCAACGTATTTGGATAACTATGGGACCAAAGACTTAAGAAACCACTCAAGCAGGAATGCTGGTGGAACTGGTACCTTGATTAAACTCTTCCGACGTCTCCATTCTTGGATGTGATCAGAGATATGGTCTGTTGTTGTCTGTTTGAAATTAGCGAGCAGCTCTGTGCCAGCATTGTATCTCACAGGTAACTGGAAATGGTTAAGGAAAGCCATCGCTAATTCACCAAAAGAAGAGTATCTTGAGCGATCATGCTCAATGTACCATTTCGCGTCACTCCCAATGAGAGTGCGTTGAAACAATCGCAACTATACGGAGTCATCTTTCAATGAGTTAGATGAGAACCAAAGATGAAAGGTAGTCACATGGTCTCCTAGATCTTCATTAGGCTTGGCTTCGAACTTTGGAATGTCCGAAGGCAACTTCATCGGCATAGGAGGTCAACGCGGATCGTGACAAATGGGGTCATTCAACAACCTCGTCAAATATGGCAAGTGTAAAGTCGCCAAGAAAGGTAATTTGGGTTGCTGCTGATAACCTGGGAAAAAGGGTCCTAGAGTTTGACTGGCATCAGGTTGCCAAGAACAGTTTGGATGCTGGCCCGGATTCTGGTAAAAACCATGGCCCTAGCTAGCGTAAGGATTTTGCATATGTGGAGACATCATCGACTGATTTCCCAAATAGGACATAGATTGTTGGGCATGCATTGTGTTTGAAGGACTTTGGGAAGGATTACCCCATGCCGGTCCCATAGGGATAGGCATAGTAGTTTGTTCGGGGTTCCATTGATTGTGGAAAGAATTACCCCAGATCAGCATTCCTGAGGAGGGAACAGATCCTTTCCCTGAATTCCAAGGTCATGGTAAGTTTTCCCCCTATGCAGGAATAGTACCCTGCCTAGGAGTAGATTATCCAAAAATGGGGTTGCCCCCAGTCGGGAAAGTGGCTGACAAGAAGGTGTTGTTACCAAACGTTTTGTTCCAAGAAAACGGTGTTGAACCTACCGGCATGCTATGCGAAGGTGGTCCTTGACTCCCCACTCCAAATAAACTATTGTGTGTAGGTTGCCCGACGAATTATTGATGCGAACCACCAAGTGAAGGGGATGAAGGAGGGATATGACCTCATGCATAAGGAAAAGCGTTAAAAGGGATCGGAGTGCCCCCCATGTGACCTTGCAGAGGAGCGCTAGAGCTCCCTGTCCCCAAACCCAAAGTCTGTAAAGTGGAGTAGGACAGTACAGGACTTGTACCTGAACTAGGCATACCATATGAGAATGGAGGGCCTGTTGCACTAGGTGTGAAAGGGGTTGTGGCCGATGCCAAAGACAGGTTCAGACCACTGTGCGGAGTAGTTGCAGTCGAGACCATGGTGGCTCGGACCGACGATGGTAGGTTAGGAGATGACTCTCCTGTGGTGACAACCGCGGTGGGAATTGAAGAATTCCCGGAAGAAGTAACAACATTTGTTTCCATTGTTGTGTGCGACACTGTCTGGCACTCGTAAAATTGAATTGGTACAATGAAAGGTGCCGAGAGATCAGTGGTTGGGGTTTCAACTGACCCAAGAGTGGTTGCTTCAAGATCCAAAATGGTCGATTCCTCTAGGGTTTGTTCGGGCACAATGGTTTGTAACCCGGTCGCTTCAAAAGACCCTTGTTGGTCTAGCTTCCACCTTAATGGTGGCGAGGGTGGCTCCAGTGTAACTGGCGGCAGGCCAAGAAGCCTTCGTGACCGGTGGAGCTCAGGATCCTCCACTGTGTGAGAATATCCAAGACACTCTAAGGTAGTCTAAACGCTCAAAAGTAACACACACTAAGAAAAAAGTCCTAGAAGGTAAGACAAGCAAACACTAAATTAATTGGAAGAACAGTTACAATAGCCAACACTAGAGCAACTTACCGGTGCAAGTGCAACTTGAACACGGAAGCACCCTCCGGGTATACTCTGCAAAGCGTGGCCCGATGTCTATCCTAGGTACCGTGGTATACCCCCGCAGTCACCTATGTATGTCCCTAACAAAGATTGGCAACTAGGTTGCCAGCACGCGAACAGTCACCAGGCGGGTACAGTCAAAAGTCGGGTAGACCACAATGAGCAGGGTATCGAGCCCAAAACCTATCAAGGGTATCGAGAGAAAATGGTCTGGAAGACAACTAAGGACCTCGAATGGATTCGAGACCCACAAAGCCTCATGGCAAATGCAAACGACAGAATCCCAAAACAAGCCCTCTATATGTGTCCTCCACTACGATTGGTCCAGCTTTGGAGGGGTTATCTCCACTACCTTTCTGCACACGACCTCGTGTTTATCCCCTGTGTTAGAGGGGGGTCCCGGATAACTTCCACGAAACTGGATTTAGACACTCCCTATCTCAGACTCCAATGTTTGATTTTAAATGGCCTTGGAAGAGTTTCCTCTCCAACCTAATCCAAGGCCCTAGTCCTGAACTAGTTTGTGAACCCTACAAACATAAAAGTCTAGTAGATTTTAAATTTAGCGTTACTTTTATGGCTTTGTTTTACATCAAGGGGGATGAGGGTGAAACAGATGATGTGTAAAAGACGAAAGCAAAAAAAGAATAAAAAAGATGGAAACAAAACTTTTATTGAATGCAAAATTTCAACAACTTTTCAAAAGAAAGATTTTTTAACTTTTCTAAGATTTTGGACAGCAAACTCAAAGGAATTTCACTCGACTATGAGCTACTTATGATCTAAGTGAACTGCAAAAACTTATGAAATAAAAGACTTTTCCCTAGCTAATGATGCAGAAACACACTCTTCAACCAAAGAAGAAAATGAAAAGAGAATTTATTTATTTATTTAAGTGTTAGTAAAGCAAGAAAGGGAAAATACCGACAAGCAAAAATCCAAGAAAAACAATTCTGGCTTAAAGAACAGATCGAAAAGAATCAGATTAAAAAATCACACAATAGCAATTGTAAAAACAATGACTCTCACACTTGTCTAAAAACCATAAAAAAAAAAAATATTTTTCTGACAACGTTTTAAATGAGAAAAAGAAAGCTAAGGGTAAAAATAATCCTAAGCTACTGACTGTTCAAACAGAGATTCAAACACCTGAGAGGAATACTTCTTATCAAAGGAGAGGATGAATGCCTCACCCTTAACAAAAAGTAGCTTGTACAAGCACGCGATTGTCACTCAAACAACACGCGTGTGAACGCGCGCTGAACAACAACAAAGGGCGTGTACACGCAGGCTGACCTTGTACAAGCCGCGTGTATATCTAAACTCTAAGAAAAAAATGAAAACAGACAGACCAAACCAGGAAGATGCCACTGATATTGATAACCATGATCCCTTGAAGGATTGGATACTCTTTTTAATAGAAAAACAAATAATGCAAGGAAAAATAATGAGGCAAAAACAATCTGAGATAGGACTGTTAGCAAACAAGACTCAGACAGAATTTCATAAAACCCCTTGAGAATGTGTGATTCTGACAGGGAAGAGGAGGACTGCCTCTGAGGTTCTCTGAACTCCTACACGCTACTGCTACCTCTACAGCTAGCGTTCACACGCGTGCAGGCCTTGTGCAACCCGCGTTTACCTCTGTAAGTCCCGAAAAACATAGTCAAGCAAAAGTTAGGGAAAGATGGTATGGAAAACCAGACTCCCTGCTAGCTCAGACTTTACCGAAACGAAAAGAAAAGACAGGCAAGAAAAACTAGTCTTTAAACTACCCAAAAACTAAATAAAATTCTAGAAACCCTAAAGAGTTTTATCCCTAGTATGGTCACCAATTCTGTTGTTGGGGAAAAACACCCTATGGACTAGCAAATAGAGTTCAGACTTTGCATGAAGATATGACTGAATATAAATTACTTTCTACCCTCATACCTAGATTTAAATCCCCCTTTCTTAGTAAATGCATGGAAAGATCCACCTACCTTGTTACTGGCATTTGATGTCGATCCTCCGTTGTGCTTGATTACTTCTTCGCAATACTCCTTCCAAAGCTGACCTGCATTCAAGATGAGCAACAACTATGCATGCATACTACTTATATACTCACGAGTTAGAAATCAAACATAAACTAATCAAACCATAAAAAATTCATGAATTGGGACAGGAAAAGCATTCTCTTTATTACTTAAAATGAGTCAACTTTACAAAAAATGAGACCGGCCACCGCTCCTTGAACCTGATCCTGGGCTCCTCTTCTTCTGTCCTTCAACTGCTTTGCTTTAAATCTCCTTTGGCATTAGGAAAGGCTAAAGGGTTGGGACAATGGAATACGTAAATGGGCAGAGTTTCTTTGCTATATTCTTCCCCCTTCCAAATGGTACCCCTACCCCTTCTTTTATAGGCTAGAAGGAGCTAGGTATTTGGACGAACCCTCGGCCATGCATGGCCAGGAGTTTCAGTTAACTCACCCATATCTTTTTGTTCCGTCGACAACTTTCATTTTTTCATGCTTTTGTTGGTCCATGCGGGCTGTTTTGGGTCAGCTAGCGTGTACACGCATGCAGTAATGGGTTAGGTCGCGTGGGCCTTTACACAAGAGGATTTTCAAAGAGTTGTTCAGCAGTGTTTTTGGCAAAGAAAGGATATGAGTTGGCCTGATACCAGGTAAGCATGTGTGGTGCAATTTAGGGTTATAACAATAATAAAAATGAACAATATAACAATAATTAACACAACATAATAATGATAATAAATACCTCAAATTGATGTTGTTCTGAAGCTCTGCCCAAAACTGATTAACCTCCCAGCCAGCTAGGAATAGCCTATCTGACTCCCTAGCCCTAGGATTCCTTATGGTTTCCTGGGCCCCGAGCCCAAAATCCCCAACAACACCTGTGTCCTGTGAGAGCTACCAAAAAATAGTTCTTCCAATTTCCTCCTCCTCCTCCTCCTTTAGAAATTCTCAAACCAAAATAAAAAAATGAGATCCTCTTCCAAGTGGTCCCCTCCTCTCTTATCCTCCTCTCTCAAGTCCCCCTCATTAATCCCCCAACAACCTTATCCTCCCATTAATTACTTCACCCACTTTTAATAATAAAATAATAAAATACTCATTTACTATATTTTAATAATTAATTAAATTCAAATTTAAAAATTAGGATAAAAATTAATCAACTTGGGTTGTTACAAAGAAGTGTTCTGAACCACAGAAGAGTTTGATGCGTAGAATAAAAAAGAGATATTCAAGCAAGACATAAAATAATTCTTGAATCCAGACATTGAATCAACATCAACTTTGTAGCATACTAAGGAAGTACCAACATACGAGATGCCTCCATCATTGGATCACACCAAAGAAGCACAACCCCAAGGATAAGTAAGCACGATTAAGAGATTTTTACAATCCTGTGTTAAACTACTAAATGATCCATCATCTGTTAAAGTATTAAAAAATATGATAGAAATATGTACCACATAGGTAGAAGGGAATCTAGAATAGAAAACAATTAATCATTTGCATTAAAGGAGGAGAACAAGTAGAGAATTCTGACTAAACGCCAACATTGGAGATTTCAACATGGGGGATATTATATTGGATTTAGGATCTGAAGTAAATGTATTACCCAAGAATACATGGCAATGTATGGGAGATCCTGCATTAGGATATTCACCTATTTAGATGAAACTAGCCAAACAACACAGAGTTCTACCATTTGGAAGACTAAAATGGGTGACAATAGATCTGGATGGAGTGCGCACTAAATCCGATTTTGAAGTGATAGAGATGGTGGATGGAACAACACCTTATCCAACATTGTTTGGCTTGGATTGGGAGTTTGACAATTAGGCCATAATCAACTTAAAAATGAGGAAGATGACATTTGAGTCAAGAGAATATAGAGTCATTGCGCCATTGGATCCATTAGAAGGGGAAATGCTTGTAGAACCCACTTTCTTAGACCTAGAGGAAATTAACCAGTTGTACAGAACAATTGCGTGAGAAGAAGATTATGTGAACCCAACTGCAGATGGGGTAATAAGTTGGATAAGTATCATGTCATGTGCGTCAGAATTAGATACATAATTAGATAACTGGCAGTAGAGGTTACACGAAGTCTCCACAATAATATGCGCAAGAATAGACCACACAGTAATATGGGTAGGTACATAGATAAGGGAACCTCCCAACTTTCATGGGGTGAATGACTTAGAAGAATTCTTAACACAATAAGAAGATGAAGTGTTAGAAAATCAGAGGCTCTTATCCTTGGATATAGCACTTAAGGAAACACGTGCAAGATGGTGGGGTGTGCATAAAGAGACAGTTAAGGACTGGTACCAATGTAAGCGATTACTATGCATTAGATTTTCCATAGAAAAGGGAACCAACCAAATGCAGAAATATGACGGAAAGAGGGAACCCACATAACAATTGGAGAAGTGAAAAATGTTATCGAGGATGACACCACCATAGGAATGGCCTCATCATTTTGTTCACACATTAGAAGGGATTCCAACAATCTGGTATACAGACCAGGAACTGTGCAGAGGAACTACAAAATGGACAACATTACAACATAATTTTACAGTCACTTTCTCATTTGAGCATGAGAAACGCAACATAGACTCAACACTTAAACAAATCAGAGGGGTGATATTCATTAAAGAACCGGAAGTTGAACTCATGACATAAGAGCAATAACATAATAGAAAGACAATAAAATAACTATTGTCATGCTACCATGTGTAGGAAGAAGCACCAGATGAAGATGACCCGTGAAACATTAAGATAGAATAAATTGAAGGTGAACAAGAGGTGGAAGGTCCAGCTCTAGAATCAAAAGTATTTGTTGTGCCGATCAAGGTGAAGAAAGTCAATATTAGGAAAATTGAGAATCCCAAAATGGCCATCATTAGAGACTATTAGGATGAACAAATAATGGAAAACATAACATAGTTACTATGCAAGTACAACAACCTGTTCCCAACAATGTTTACAGAAATGAAAGGCATAGTAGGTGAGCTAGGGGAAATGAATATACCTCTTAGATTTGAGTCAAGACCGATCAAACAAAGGCCCTATAGATTAAACCCAATATATAAGCAAAAAGTGAAAGAAGAAATTGATAGGATGTTGGAGGCTAGAATCATAGAACTAGTAGAGGAATATGAATGGGTAAGAACTATGGTAGTTCAGGGAGAAGAAGCAGGGAGGGATAAGGATATGTGTCAACTTGAGTAAATTAAATGATGCTTTCCTACATGACCCTTTTCTTACTCCTTTCATATATGAGGTGTTGGAGAACGTAGGAGGCCAGGAAGGTTACTCATTCACCGATGGATTCTCAAGATACCATTAGATCAAGATAGCTCCTAAAGACAGATACAAGACCATGTTTTCCATAGAATGGGGGTCCTACCAACACATAGTTTACATGTCTTTTGGACTGAAGAATGCACCAACAATATTTTCCAGAGTAGACATAGCTTCATTCAAAGAATTCATCGACCAATTTCTAGAGGTATATCTGGATTATTAGACAGTCTACAGTTTGTTAAAAGACCATGTACAGGTGTTAAGGTTGATGTTACAAAGATGCAAGTAGTGTTAGATATTGTTAAGCATCAAGAAGTTCATTTTCAGAACACCCTTTGGGATACTGTTGGGCCATATAGTATGCAAACAAGGCTTGTTGGTACATCCTTCCAAGATTGTAGTAATTGTTAATTTAACACCACCAAAATTAGTATGTCAGTTAAGAGAAACATTGGGACACACATGATACTACCGGAAATTCATAAAAGGATATGCACATATCACTGCACCAATGGAGAAATTGTTGATAAAAGATATAAAGTTTCAGTGGGATGAGGATTGTCAGCGAGGATTAGACACTCTAAAAGAGAAGATGTTAACCACACCAATATTGGTATTCCCGGATTGGGAAAAGACATTCCATATGCATGCAGATGTATCAACCATAACACTTGGAGATATTCTAGCATAGCCAGGAGCAGGGGAATTAAACCATCCTATAGCATTTTCTAGTAGAAAACTGTTAGAGTCGGAGTAGAACTACAATACCACAGAGAGAGAAGGCTTAGCTATGGTCTATGCTCTCCAAAACTTCAGACATTACTTACTAGGAAAACATTTCAATATGTTTACAAACCATTCAAATTTCAAATACCTCGTCAACAAGCCAGTGTTGGGGGGGGGGGGGGGGGGGGGGGGNTATAGATGTTTATCGTTGTTCTAGGAATTTGACTTCGAAGTGATAGTCAAACTAGGGAAGTTGAATATAGAACCCAATCACCTGTCAAGGATCACTAATGGAGAGGAACCTATGAATCTAGAGGAAAAATTTCTTGATGCACAGTTATTTTCAGTCCAAGTAGTTGATGAATATTTTGCAGACATCATTCAATACTTGAGTACAGGGACTGCGCCACAAGAATTAAGCATTGCGCAGAAGAAAAATATGGTAGTCATAGCTGCAGACTATCAATTGATTGCAAGACACATATACAATATGGATGTAGACAACATCTTGAGAAGATGTGTACTAGAACATGAAATACCTAGGATTTTAGAAGAAGCCCATGAGGGAATAGCAAGAGGACATTATGCAGGAAAAGATACCACACAGAAGGTATTGCACGCAGGACTATGGTGGCCGATTGTTCATAGTGACTCAACAGACTACTACCAGAGATGTGATGTATGTCAGAGGGTTAGTAAACCCAATAGACGAGATGAGATGCCCCTAAGGCCACAAGTAACCTTGCAGGTATTCGATAAATGAGAAATAGACTTTGTGGGACCAACTAACCCACCAACAAAAAGGTCAGGAGCAAGGTATATTATTACTGCGACATAATACTTAACAATATGAGCAGAAGCAACACCAGTAAAATATTGTGGCATAGAGACAGCAAAACACATATTGTTTGAGTAGGTGAACATTATATTTGGATGCCCAAGGATTTTGATGAGTGACCAAGGCACTCACTTCATTAAAAACACTATTAAGGCTATGACTAAGGAGTTTGAAGTTTATCATCAAAAGAGTACACCATATCATCCTCAAGAAAATGGAACAGTGGAAGCTTTTAATAAGATCCTAGAAAATGCACTGACAAAGATATGCAACATCAATAGGGACAATTGATATTTAAAGATACAAGAAGTATTGTGGGCATACAGGACCACACGTAAAAAATTGACAGGGAAGACAACATTTAGATTGGTGTATGGACAAGAAGTAGTGGTTCCATTAGAATTTTTGGTACCTAGTGTGTGCGTAGCAGCAATTACAAACATGACAGAGTGAGGCGCAGTACAAGAAAGGCTTAGAAAAATGATGATCATGGAAGAAGATATGATTATAGTAGGGTTTCACCAAGAGGTACAGAAAGTAAGGGACAAATATTGGCATGATAGACATATCAAGAGGAAAAATTTCAAGGAGGGAGACCTAGTTTTGGTGTATGACAGTAAATCTTTGCAACACCCAGGAAAACTCAAAATGCATTGGTTGGGACCATATGAAGTAAATACTCTCACAGATGGGGGAGTTGTACAATTGAAATATTTGGGAGGAACAGAACTCAGAGGAATGATCAATGGGATTCGACTGAATTTGTATAGGGACAATCAACCTCCTAGCAAATAAACAAAAAAACCAGACAATAAAGGACTTTGTGTAGCAATAGAGGGGTTACCGTGCCGGACAACAGAAGACAACACCCAACTAAAGGAGAGGTAGTGAGACGAAAATAATTTTTTCATGCCCACCATCCAAACAACATAACGTGCACTTGGAACAACTAGCGCGCCAGAAAAAGGATCAACGGTAAAAAAAAGGTGAAAAATTGGAAAAATGGCGATTACGAAAAATAAGTGTCAACTGGCGGTGTCTATCAAAATTGAATGAAAAGAACGATTGAAAGGACGTCGCATTAATCATGCCAACTGGTGGTGTCTATCAAAATTTATTGAAAATAGCGATCGATGGGATGTCGTATTAATCGCGCCAATTGGCGACATCAAGGGAATTCAATGGCACGTACACGGGAAGAGCCAATTCATTTAAACCACAGATCGGGTAACTTCTCTGAGAATTTTCACACATTTGCTATATAAGGAAAGAACATGGGTAACGAAAGGGCTATTGTGACATTGAGAAAGAACAGAGCGATAGAGTATATAGAGTAGAGAGCGAATTTGCAGGAGTTATAGAACAAACTATCTCGATGGATACCATATTAACCACCATGGAACCACCCAAGATAGGTGAGTTGAGACAGCCATGCATACAACCTTGAAGTATCCTTATAGCACCACAACACCTACAGGGAATTGAACATGAAACCGCTCGAATTACCGAATTTGTCAACTTGGAAGAAATCCCTTCACCCAATATGGAACTAGGGAGCCCCACACTAGTGGTGGAGGAAACCCAACAAACAATAGTGGTGGGCATGGACATTGATATGCTAGACGTGGGATAGAACCAGCAGGCCAAAGATGCAAGAAATCTTTCATGACCTAAAAAAACCTAAAGAAGCCTCGAGGGTTATTGGGACAACGCCAGAGTCGCAACAGGAGGGTATAGTAGAAGATGTCATCGGTCGTCTAGAGGCATATACAGAGGAAAGAACAATGGAGGTTGGGCACTCAAGTCAGCCACCACAACGGAAGGGAAAGTAGCCTGTAACAAGATCACCGCGCAGCCAGGTTGCAACATCCATAGTATTTATGTGCATTCCGGAAGGGGTTCATATCACGGTTAACCTGCTAGGATGCATGGAGAAACTACGGTACTCGGACCACAACATGACAGACATGGACAAGTTCCCTGAGTTTGCAAATAAATTTTACCTGGATAGTGTAGATATAGGACCCTTCGACGATCCAATTTTCCAACTGAAATAGTGGATAGTCAGATTGGCCAACAACAAGATTCTAAACCTATTGGATATCTCACATTTTGGAAGGGGTCGCGACATAAATAATTGTGTCAAGCAACTGATGAAAGTTACCCACGGAGGGTACCTATGGGTAGAAGAGTCTGTCTCTATAGACATAGAGCTCATTACATTTATTACAGAGCTTCCATATCAGGGGGAGAGTCCTGCATAGTTCCTTGATGGCAAGACAAAGGAGAAGGCACTGGCCAAGGAGATGAAGAAGACGTATGGCACAGAAAAAGGGTCATGCAAAATCATCATCAAGCACATCAGTGACGCAACAACAAGGATGGCCAACAAAATCATGGCATGCAATTTTCTCAGGAAGTGCCACAAGGAGGAAGTCCCTACTGGGGTCGTTGTAGCTACAACACAATGCATGGAGGGAACTATGCTTAATTGGGCCCCATACTTGTTAAATATGTTCCTTGAGGACTGTAAAGACATGCAGGACCTGAGGACAAAGTTCCAATACTCTTGGTTACTCATCATGATCGCCTTGGTCGGATGGAGGGAGCCTAAGTATACATACTTTTGTGAGTGAACCACTTTTTGTCGCACAACATGGTACATATCGTTGGGGAGAACTTCAGACCCCAAAACCAAAAGTGCAAATGCAGGCATGTTCGCAGGGTATTACAACTACCTGCTGGAAATCATTGCCAAAACTTGGTGGATTATGCTAGAAGTGGTCACACAATATTGGGAAATCTCCAAGTTCAAAGTGACTAGGCATACAACATGGATCCAAGCACAAAAGGATCCTAAGAAGGAATGGCTACAACTGCGATACTGCGTCAAGAAAGAGGACATAGAAATGGCCATCAAGGATTGGAAAGATGACTGGAGAGTTCCAGTCCTGATTCAAGATATTCCCATGGATAAGGAGGCTAATGCAGGGCAAGAAAAAACACCTGCAAGAGACAAAACAATGCCCAATAAGTCAAAGCCAGGTCATAAGCCGACACAACAAAAGAAAGGGGGTGCGCCAAAGAAAGGTACCCGAGCGGGGAAAAAGGACACCACCCAAGCACCGCAAGAATAGGTAAAAGAGGCCGAGACAACACAGGGGAACAAATCAAGTGCTACCCAATAGGAACAAATTCAGACCAAGAGGCCGATCATCCACATTGGGGGTGCGCACAAGATGGCGAAGGTGCACAAAATGCCACCGGAATATACAATCATCGAGGATGATGCAGACCTTGTGGCTAAGAAAATCCACGACTAGGCATTTGAGGACTTTGAAGATGCCCAACACCAAAGGGACTGGATCCAAGATGAGTTGGCTGACATGAGGCAACTCCTAGAGAAGATCAGAGAAACAAAGAGGACGGGTAGAGGAATAGAGTCAATCTCTGCAACATCAAAAGCATGAGCCAAGGTTGTACTCAACGAGCAGGATATCATCCATATGATATTACAGGTGAGATCGATGTTTCACGTCACACCCATCATGTTGCGCATGGATGAGATTGTAGGTTAGACACCCTTGAAAGATCTAGCACAAACAAAGTTGGTAATGGGGCAGATACCAACCAAGGCGCTATATAAACTACAAGTCAGTGTTGTGTAGGAGGTACACTCGAACGCATGCACAAACGCAACAGAGTTACAACACACAAAGGAAAATAGAGAAGAGTTGGAGTTGGTGGTCAAGCAATTCAAGCTTGAGACCAAAGACGAGAAAGATCATGCGAATAGGATCGAGCATGGATTGGATGTAGCCCATGACAAAATTCCAAAGAGAACGCAAATAATAGATCCCATATCAATGCAGAAAATTGATCAGATTGTGGAAACAATCGATCAATACAGGTAGTAGATCGAGAACCTCTAGGAACAAATCATCCCTACCACTCCCCCAGAGGTGAAGGAACAAAGGAAGAAGGAAGCAACAGGGAAGATGGAGGAAATGGAATGACAAGTCAACGCATTTATTGACTTGTTCGATAGGGTAGCACAACTATGGACAAAGATGGAGGAGGGTCGATAGGTCCAACAGTGGGAACGGGAAGAGGAAAATATAAGCGCAGCTATCCAAGACTTCAAGAAGAGGCAAAAGACAATGAAGATCATTGATCATCTCAAAGGAGTACAAGATATGAAGAAGTCGCAAGAAGAGAACATAGTCGCACAGACAAAAAATAAGGATCGAAAATATCAAATGGAACCTCTCCGAGAGCTAACAACGAAAGTCATTGCGCAAGAATATGAGGAAAATAAGAACATGGCACAAACTCAAGTAAAGTGTGCAAAGATGATTAACGAAGAGATTACAGCACAAGTATTGGACGCGCTTGGAGAAAATATCGGCTCAAACACAAGCAAGGGAACTAATAGACAAGTTCCATAC
Source organism: Picea mariana (assembly GCA_032191745.1). Lineage (NCBI taxonomy): Eukaryota > Viridiplantae > Streptophyta > Pinopsida > Pinales > Pinaceae > Picea > Picea mariana. The sequence goes on from JASDQU010013159.1 coordinate 165,180, forward strand.
TCTCGCAAGAGATGTTGAAGAAGCACACAAAGCTTAGGTGGCTTGGGATGAGCCACATGTCAGTGTTGGGGGCCTGTTGGACGCAGACCTAGACTGGGGAAAAGCCTATTTTTGGGAAGAGAAGCATGAAAGGAAGAAAGGAAAATTGGAAGGAAAAGAAGCACATACGACGAAAGCATGCGAGACACACATGTAAGGAAGACCTAACAATGCTAGGGTCAGGTTTTTTGCAATGTATTTTAATGGATGATGAGCCAAGAATATAAATAAGTAGTACTTAGAGGGAACGAGTGTGCGGGAGAAAAGAGAGGAGAGGATAAGGAGTGGCTAAGAGAAGGAGAGGATGAGAGATGGAAGAGAGTTGTAAGAACTATACTAGTCAGTAAGCCAGTAAGTTGGATAAGCATTGAGGGACTCGATCTCGAGGGTTAGATCGCAGTCTGAGGAGCCTAGTGCGATCTAGTCAGCCTCACAGGGATCGAGGATTCGGTTGAGGGTGTAAGATCCAAGACTCTAAACATGTGTGGCATGACATATTATTGAACCATAATAAAGAGCTTTAGAGCCAGATATGTGTGGACGTAGCTCAAGAGGGATTGAACCATGATAACACATGTGTTATGTGATTGAATTTATGTCTCTCTATTGTTGTTAAGTGTTGAATGCTAGATGAATGAATCAAGTGACTAGTTAGATTTGATATTTCACATACGTGAATGGAATACTGTTATAATCAAAGGTTAGGCTAAATAAATAAAGATTACAAGATACAAACATAGATCTCCACTCATTCCCAGGTTGCAAACGCATGAGTATTGCAGCCACCCATAGAGCTATCTCAGGTGAGACTGCGTAGTACATTCTATGTGTTGCATTGCATTCTGGGTTACTAGAGGGGACAATAGTTTTAAAGAGATTTTTTTGGGAGATTAATAAATTTGAACCTGGGTTAATCGAGGAAAGTAAGATAGGATCAGAGAAGATGAACGATAAATTAAACTAACTGGTAGAAGAAACAAAGCCAACAAGACTTGGAGATTATTATAGAATATTTATTGAAGGATTTTCCAAGATTGCACACCCAATCACTTCTTTGTAAAAGAAGGGTGTGGAATTCAAAAAGTTTTCAATTCTTGAATAATTTTTTGACAAGTGTACCAACCTTGAAGATTAATGATCCAGATGAGAATTTCATCATGTGCATTTATGCATGCAAGGAAGAGCTTGGTGGAGTCCTTACACAAAATGGGCATGTGATATGCTAAGAGTCAAGGAAGTTAAAAGAACATGAGGGACATTGTTCCACACATGATTTAGAATTGGAAGCCACCATTCATGCCTTAAATATGTTGAGGCATTATCTCATGGAAAAAATATTTGAGTTGAGGATAGACCATAGTGGTTTGAAATATTTGTTTGGACAATCAATTTTGAATGTTAGAAAAATTAGATGGCTAGAATTCCTTAGTGAGTATGAATTTGATTTAAAGAATATCAAAGGAAAATAGAACATTGTGGTTGATGCACTCAGAAGGAGGGTGCATGAGATGCAGGCTACAATCATTAGCATGTAAAAATATGATTTAAACGATAGAATTTTGGAAGTTGCAAAATTAGATCAACATTATTTGCAAACAAAATAAGCATTACAACAAGGTAATTTTCAATAGAAAATTAAATATTATGAGTTGAAAGAGGATGGAATCCTCATGTACAAGGGAAAAGTATATATGCCTAAATTTCAGGAGATGAAAAATATAGTGCTAAGAGAAATGCATAATGTGCCTTATGTTGGGAACCCAAGATATCATAAAATAATGGTAGTTGTAAGAAGCCAATATTTTTGGCCAGGTATGAAGAAAAAGGTGGATGATTATATAGCTAGATGTCTAGAATGTCAAAAGGTAAAGACTTAGCACATAAATCCATATGGATTGCTACAACCATTACCCATTCCCGAGTGGAAATGGGAAGGTATGACAATTGATTTTATTACAAAGATGCCCAAAAAATGAAGCAACATGATTCCATCATGGTTGTGGTGGATAAACTAACTAAATCTGCTCATTTTATTCTAGTGAAGATAATTCACAAAGTTTATAACATTGTAGAGATTTACATAAGAGAAATTTTTAGGCTATATGGTGTGGCTAAGGCAATTGTTTTTTATAGAGATCTCAAGTTCACATCAAATTTATGGAAGGGGTTATTTAAAGGATTTTGGACAAGTTTGAATTTTAGCACAACATATCACCCAAAATTAGATGGGAAAACAGAGAGGGTCAATTAGGTGATTGGGGATATGTTGAGAATGTATGTGATGGATAAAATATCAAAATGAGAATACTAATTATTTGGATATCCAATGAAGCAAATGATATAGATGTTTGAACATCTAGTGAAAATAATTGTGCAATTACACCACGATGTATTTTTTTGAGTAATATTTCCATGCTATTAGAGATTATCACCTTAGAGGGTTTCCCTTGGGTACCTCTAAGATTAATTTCCATGCCTTCTGAGGAAAATCGCATGAAAATATATTGAAAATTAAGGGCCACTATTCTCAATGATTGTAACCATTGGACCCCTAATACAACATCAACACCACCCATTTGGATGGAAATCATAGGACTATCCAAAAAATACTCTTCTATATTGAGCTTAATACTATGGCACTTCCCAGAACAATTTATGGTACCTCCATCTATAATCAATACTTGAAACTATGATGCTAGAAATACAAAGTAATTGAGATCTTTTGCTAATTTGTAATTGATGAAGTTATGGGTACTACTATAATTCATCAATAGTTCTACCTTTTTCTTTTTTATGTATCCTAGTATCTTGAGGGTTTGTGGAGTATTGATGTTGGCCAATGCATGACAAGATATTGGTTTCATAGTGTGCATGTTTTCAAAGTTTGTCATAATATTGTAGTTAGATTTTTGGATGTAAACTGTGTGTGGAGTTTATGAAACGTCGGACGTTTCATAAACTCCACACACAGTTTACATCCAGAAGTCTAACTACAATAATAAGATATTGGTTTTTTAATACTACTTTTTTAATACATCTTTCCATGTAGAATGTTTTTTCTTTCGACACCACATCGAAATTAGTAAGGGATATATCATATATCAACCAGTTAATGTAAATGACACATGCAAAACTATACATGATTTTATCAAATTTAACCTTTTCAAAATAAGAAATCCAATGGTTTTACCTTATCTTGTTACCACCCATAGTTCTTAAGAATTCTCCGACTAGATTCCCAATATTCCCAAGGACATTTTCAACTAAAAATGTGGAGATAAATAGTAAATAACTTGATTTAGAGACTTGAGTTGAGGAGAAAGATTCCACTACCTAATTGAATCATATCATTCAATGTTTTATAAAAAAATTACTTTAAAAAAAACAAGGTCTTTCTTGAGAAATCCTTTTTTCCTCTTTTATGTTTGTGAAAATTGTTATGAAGTAAGATTTTGCATAGAGAATTATCTTTGTTTCTCATTTCATCCCATGATTGCAAAATATACCAATATTTAAAGACTCATATAACTCACCTTGATCAAATTATTTTGTGATTGAATGTCATCATCATATGATATACCAATTTCAATTTTCTAAGAGGTATCATCTCCCCTTCTTTATATATATTTTTATTTTCCCATTAACTTAAAATCTTCTAATATAACTAAATGCATTTCTCATGTTTTCATTTTTTAATCTATTTTTCTAATTAACTTAAAATCTTCTAATATAGCTAAATGCATTTCTCATTTTTTTCATTTTTTAATCTATTTTTCTAATTAAACTCTTGGATTTTTTTTAACAAGTATAACTTATATTTAAAATAAAGTTTGCAATATGATTTATATTATTTGAATAATAAACCTTAAATATACTTAAAAAAATTGTAATAAATCAATTCCATATTCAATTTATTAAATATTATTTTTAAAATTTAGAAATCTTATATCGATTTATATTTAATTCATAAGGTTTACTTACATTACATGGCATTTTGAAGTAACTGAAAAGTGTGAGGATGCAATTGAAAAAGAATAAAGGGATAAACAATTTTTTATCATTGAATACATAGACACAGCTTGGAAGTAGCATATTTAATTCATATTATGGTTACTTAAATTACATGACACTTTGAAGTAATTAAAAAGTATGACGGGGAGATTAAAAAAGAAAGTGTAAATGTTATTTTTATTAAATTAAAAAAACATGACAGGTGACATGAATGTGATTGGTATTATTTGCAAATAGATTTTACTTTTTCTCATTCTTTCCCAATTTCCTTAGCTATCAAGGTATTAGTAAAGAACTTGGAGCATTAATGATAAAGCGATTTTCACTAATAAAATATCACATCTTATAATATCTTGCTCATTTCCAATTTTCCTTATCTATCAAGTTACTAGTAAAGAACTTGGAGCACTAAAGATAAAGCAATTTTTAGTCAATTAAATATCAGATCTTATAATAGATAAGATGGGACTTTGTACTTTACAGATAAGATTTTTGGCTGTAATCCATGATGAGTTGCCATCAGCCTTCGTTTGTAAGCTATCTATATATCTGCCTCCAATACCACTCATTTCAAGATGCTACCTTACTTTTCAGGAATTAGGATCATCAACTGAACAAAGTTTGAGATGATCTATGCTTAAATGCAAGGAAATATTCTACAGATACAATCTCTACTTTGTTTTACATTACTTTTGCAACACAAATATACATATATTTTTAAATGAAAATTTTTCTCACCGTCTTTTTTCCAACATTTCAGTGCCGAAATAAGTTTGTAAAGCTATACTTGTCTAAAATATCAAATCCTTGAGAATAAAACACATACAGAGGCTGACATTCTGAGCAGAAATGAGGACAGCTCCCCAAACAATCTGGCCTTCCAGGGAGCTGTTCACATTGATTGAATATAGGTATTCATACGTCTGTACCATGTCTGTTGTCTTCTTCCTCTCTATATGTACGAAAGTGAAAATAGTAACAGAAAGTGTAGTGTGTCTGTGGGTCCTAAAAAAGGGTGCACTCTCATTCTTTGTGGCATGCTCATGTCAAATATCATGATGGGCGGTTTGACATTCTTATTTATACCCATCGCTTGCTTGCAGATGCCCATTACATCTAAAAAGGCCAAGATACCAATTTTGAGTATAAACGCAAGAGTGGTGGCCATTGCGATATTTCTTACTAATTCAGAGTTCAACATAATCAAAATTTCAGTGATTTTTAATGTCAAGGAAGTGACTTGACTGCTCTGCCACATTCAAAATGGGTAGCATAGTCGATCTTAGTCAGGTGAAGAAACACGCTTCCTTGCGTTTCAGGGAGAAGCTCAAAGCAGTTCGGCTCCTACTAACCGACGTGACTGAAGCTCAACTGTAAGTCCATGTCTCCCACTCCATGACTCGATTTCTGAATTACCTTAAACCCAAATTGTGCTTTTTACAGTTGTGTTGGCCCATAAATTGAAATGTTTTGGACTAGTATGGAATGAATTTGAAGGTTTGGAATGAATTTGAATTGGCTTGTATATGCTCAGCAAAATGGCTCTGGGTTATATTCTGTGATCTGAGATTTGAATTGTTTCAGAACATTAAGATACAATTTGTGTATATTATAATTGGTTACAGGGTAAGTATGTTTATTTGCTTTAGATTTTAGGTTCTTCCTCTGTGTTTATAAAAATTTGTGTATATTATAATTCGTTACAGGGTAAGTATGTTTATTTGCTTTAGTTTTTAGGCTCTTCCTCTGTGTTTATAAAAATACTGTTTGGTAGTAATCTATATACTTCTCTTCCATGTTATCCCATATATATTGAACAATAGAGGAGTGGGATATTTGGATTATTTTTTTCCCACAAAACTTTGATATTCAATTCAATCAAAGGGAATTGATAAATTTAATATGTTTTTTTTATGAGAATTTAATCTGGGTGGGGAAAATAACCATCATTTCTCATAACCATCCAAACTAAATCTAAATCCAATTAACTAATAAAATACATAAATATCAATAATATTTTGAAAATATTTTTATAATTATAAATTTTTTTTAATCATTGTTTATATTGAATAAAATTTAAAATAAAAATAAAAATTGTGAAACCTTTGGATATGATATGAAATTAATAATATCACACTGATCAAAAAATGATTGGTTTTTATGTTTTTAATCTACAGGTTGACAGAGGAAGCCACCAACAATGATCCAGAGGGGCCAGAGACGCGTACAATGGCTCTGATATCTAAGGCTGCCTTTGAAGTGGATGACTACTGGAGAATTGTGGAGGTCCTGCACAAGAGGTTGGTTAACAACATGATTATTTGTTGGATAAATGATTGTAGGTTTTTATATTGAACTATGACCATATATGAATGATTTAAAAATTGACAGGTTGTCAGCTTTTGACAAAAAACGGTGGAGAGTGTCTTTCAAAACCTTGGTGCTATTGGAATACCTTCTTACACATGGTCCAAAAAGTGTTGCTGACGAATTTCAATGTCAGAAAGATTTTTTACAGCAGCTAGTGCACTTTCAATATGTTGATGATAAAGGGTATGAAACATGTTCTTTCACTTTGAATTTTATTTTCTGATTATTGATATCAGAGCCTAGATTGTTTTGGGCTTAAAGGATAGTGTTTTTTTAATTTTTTAAATTTTTTTTTTTGAGAATTTGTCTATGTAAATATAGATAATAAAATCGTTATTTTTTATTATTTAAATTGTATTTTTAAATGTATAAATAGATTCAGCTTGCTGAAAAATCCCCGAGACATTTTTATTATACAAATTTAACCAGTCAAATTTACAGATCAAACCATTCCTCCATTCACATCTGACAAAATCAAATAAAAAAAATAACTAAAAAACAAAAATAGAACTTCTATACTCTGCTTTAAATGTTTGTCTATATTGAAGAACCTGGTTTCCAAATGAACACGTGTTCATAGAGGACAGAATTCCTATGATAAGCTAACCAATGTTAAATTAGGAACCATGGCAAGAGGGAACTTGACTATTTAATCAAAGCCTCTTTACCAACAACGAATTACAAGGTGAGCAATTCATTAATAATTCGACTTTATAATCTCAGAAGGAAGTTCAGACTCTGTGTTTCTTTATATATTTAACCCCACTTTGAGTGAGTGTTAAGTCCAATAAGTGGGCGTTTAACTTACATTTTATCTCTGAGGTCTGTGTTGTTTCCATCCATTGACAAGGAAATTGTTAGCTCTTTGTGCTTCAAACTCAAGTTGTTATTTCTTATTCAGATCATTGTTTTTCACCCTGTCAACATTGAAAATTGACATGGTATTATTTAAAGAAAGTTTTATTTATTTATTTTGAAGTAGTAAAACTTGGATTTAAACTTAATTCCATATTTATTGAGCACCCAGATTCTCATAATGGCGTGGAAGATCTGTAATAATGGGTTAACTTAACTGCATATATATTGAGCACCCACAGTCTCATTATGGCGTGGAACGTCTGTAATAATTGGTTATTAGAGTTCGGTCATCATGATCCCAGAGTGACCCGGGGTAGTCTCCTATCACCTTCTTTGAGTAAGTTGTTTAGAGTAACTTAATAGAAACAATGAATGACAAAAGATCGTTAGTCTACCTCTGTCTACCTTGAAGAAAGTGCAGACCCTACCAATACCTGCTTTGACTCAATTGATTAGTTCTCATGTGCCCTGAAGGAACAAGTCATTTCCCATGTGCATATCATGGGAAATAATTAACGTGCATGTTCCCTGAAATTTTCCTTCTCAACTTCATCAACAAGATCAAAATTTTTCCTACCAACATGAGGGTACCATCTCTAGAATTTATAGCTTGCTTCTTCAAAACTAGTATTATTTTATAGGGAGCCATGACTCCCAATCTTGCATATTGAGGACCAAGCTCCGAAGAGTCCTTCGGAATTTCCTACTACCTTGCATATTTTATCATTGGTGAAAACAACTTGACATTGCAACGTAATTAATAGCCAAATAGAGCCAAGCAATCAAAATTATTTAAGGGATTTTCGAGTCCTAGCCATTGGACGAAACTGATTCTCTGTTCAGTAATGAAAACTAGGAATAACTATATTATGAACATGTGCAGGCCTATATGCAAAGTCAGGATTGCTTGACTTGTTTGTCTTAGCTGGGAGCTTTTATGAACAGCTGTACAACGTTTTTCATCTGGTTGCCAAGAAAATAATTTGTTTTCTCAGATCTAAATTTTGTCATCTCACCTGTCCACATTTTGTCCTGTCACAAAAATCCTCATCTCACTTGTCCACATTTTCTCCTGTCACAAAAATCCTCACTGTGCATAACTTTTGTACTGGTACTTTGATTAGAGGATAAGTATTTTGTTTGTGAATATGACATGGCATTGTTTATTTTTTTTTTCTTTTTCTTTTTGGAAAAATGCATCCTATATTACATTTCTTAACAACAAAATGCACATCAGTTGGCATAATTGGGTCAGGCTGCGATTATACAGACTACCTCTCCCTATATACAGACTACCTCTCCCTATATAGGCAAGCAGTGCAAGCATATCCGCTTTGGCCGCTATCTCAAGATAGTCTAAATTCTTATTAAAAATGCAAATTCTGGCTGAAATCTAAGTTGCCAACTGTACTCGTAATGTTTTTTTCTCACCCAAATGAAAAGAGGAAGCATGTCCATTAGATGAAGCAGGGCATCTTATTTTCTACAGAAAAGAAATATGGTGTTCCATATTCTTCTACCATGTTGTCTAATCATCTACTTGTCCCTTAAAAAAAGGCTTGACGAAGAGAAGGGTATATATTCAATGATAATCCATCCCGAGAATGCTCAGGCAACTTTGCAATCCCAAAGCACATGCTTGACAGTCTCCGTTTTTGTGACAGAATTACACAGCGGCCATCCATTAGCCCTGAGTGATGATGGCTACCTTTTACTGCTAGACTCTTGCTAAGCACCAGCCATTCAAGCATCCTAGTCTCACAAGATAAGTGATACTTCTAGATATCTTAGCACCTCCTAATCTACCTAGTTTCATGATCTTGAAAAGCCCAATTTTTGTTAAATCAATGTGCAATCGGAGAATTTGGCTGGATTTTATCATAGAGCCCTTTAGTCTTGTAATCCATAAGAGATTTCTCGTAGGACTCCATTTCCAATCCTACCAAATTGGTCCTTGAGCATCCAAGCTCATTTTGAAACAAACTGAAATTTGGAATGCTCTTGCAAAGTTCTATAAATGGTTGCCTGTCAATAGGCTACAGTCATTAAGCACCGGTTAGAGTTCTCTAGTTCAACCATTTACCTGCTTCTTTGACCCACAAGTCTCTCTAGGTGCGAAACTCCTTGGCTAATCTCTTTCTTGTTAAAAAGAGTAAAACCAATTTATATCCTATCGAAGAAAAAGTATAGATCTCTTTGCTAAGTCCCATCTGCTCCTTAGTTGTTTCATATGGCCTTATCTTGCTTTTTAATTTCCTTAAAGTAGGAGACAGATGACACCTAAAGATTTACAAGGAAAAGTACAGATCTCTTTGCTAGGTCCCATATGCTCCTTAGTTGTTTCATATGGCCTTATCTTGCTTTTTAATTTCCTTATAGTAGGAGACAGATGACACCTAAAGATTTACAAAATTGTGTTACATTTTTTTCACATAGTTTCCCGAAATGAATTTTTAAAAGATAGAAACCAAGCACCCCAAATGCAATGATAGTGATAACTTTCCTTGTTCTCTTCAGGATTTTTGTTCCAAATAGTAATTACAAGTTGGTGAGCTTCGGGTCTCTGTCGATTTGTCTCTCAGTCAATCTGCAAATACAAAGTCACACGTTTACAAAGTCGCATGTTTACGCAAGATCAATTTATTCAGTTGGCAAGCAGGGGGGTTAATTAATGGAGCCGATCCTTATCTTTCTCAATTTCTGATAAGTAGATAGAAGTCAATCGAATTTATCGTTGTATTAATTGTTGAGTCAGTTTTTACTTCTGTAAGAAGTCTCAGTCGTAGTCTATATAAGTCTGAGTCTTTAGTTAGTCGAGAAGCATGAAGGCAAAAAGACAGAAAGAACAAAGTCGTGAAGAAGAAAACAACAATTGGGAAGTCGAAGAAGTCTGAGAACACAATCTTTATGTCTGTAAATTCAACAGAAGTTGTTGGAGTTGAAACTCATCACGTATTTTGTATTAGCGCGCAACACTGGATTTCTCAATATATATCAAGTATTTTGTGTGTTGATAATTTCATGTGTTATTTTGAACTGTTGTTGTGTTTATGAGTTTATTGTGTTAAGGAGTAACACAATGTGAAGAAATTGTTTCATTAAAGTGTTTATTCACAGCATGCAGCAAATTGTGCAGTCTGTGCACTGCATGATAAGTCCTGAGTGTTCAACGATGAAGTTTTTGTGGCACACAATATTTGTCACTGCGCATTGAAGAATAATTCTGGGCATTGTAGATCATAGATCTAGTATCAGAGCAGATTGATCAAGAGCAAGTTGATCAGAAAATGTTTTATCAAAACAAGTTCAAGAGCAACAACTTTGTTGAAAGGTGAAATACGGCTTCTACCTAAAATTTGCAACCTCCATGATTTATGTTCATTGACCATGATGGTGTTATTTTGGGGTTAAGATGTATGGGATATAGTCGAGAATGGCTATGTGGAACTAGCATATTAGGCAGTGTACAATGCCCTGACACAAGCTGAGAAGAATGTATTAAAAGATCAAAGAAAGAGGGATGGAAAGGCGGTGTTTTACATACATCAAGCCATGCATGAGAGAATACTCCCAAGAGTTGCATAAACAAAGCAAGAGAAAGAAGCATGGGACATATTACAAACCTCTTAATAAGGTATGGACAAAGCCAAGACTTCAAAACTACAAATTCTTAGAAGAGATTTTGAAATACTGTCAATGAAAGACACAGATTTAGTAGATTCATTTCACACACATGTTATTGTCTTGACAAATCAGATTAAGTCTCATGGAAAGAGCATAGAAGACATAAAAGTTGTTGAGAAGGTACTTAGGAGTCTTCCTCCTAAATTTGATACCCTAGTTGTGACTTTGGAAGAGAGCAAAGAACTGAGTCAGTTTAGTCTAGATGAACTGCAAGCTTACCTCATTAATAATGAACATGGATTAAATAGGTCAAACATGTCATTAGAGAATGCATTTTCGGCGCAATCATCTATAAGCCGTGGAAGGGGAAGGGGGAGAACTAACTCTAAAGGTAGAGGAAGAAGTTTTATCAGACTTGGACGCAACAATAGTCCTAGAAATACTGGTGGAAGAGGTCAAAACCCAAATACCAGTCATCCAAGTGGTCAGAGAACTGATAAATCAAAGATTCAGTGCCATTACTGTAAAAAGCATGGACATTATGCATATGAATGAAGAAAGAGATAGTATAATCAGAACAAGAAAGGACAAGATCAATCAAACAACGCAAACTACCCCTCTAGTCCTATGTTTATGGAACACACTGAAGAAATACCTATAGTTTCCCTAGTTGAATGCAATGTTGTTCAAGAAAGTCCTTGTAACATATGGTATTTAGATTCAGGCTACAATAACCACATGCCAGAAAACATAGAATTGTTTCCTAGTTTGGATGAGTCAATCCAAACCAAGGTTACACTTGGAACAAATATCCAAGTCACTGTCATAGGAAAATACAGTATAAACATTTTAACAAAACAAGGAGAACAAAATGTTATTCCTAATGTATATTATGTTTCTGGACTGAAGCATAATTTGGTGAGCACATTACATTTTTTATAGAAATAATATATAATCTACATGGAAGATAATCACTGTGTGATTATGGACAGATATCCAAGCAATCAACTTATGGCAAGAATCCAAATCACAAGTAATAGAATGTTCCCATTGACATTGAAGCCAACCATAAAGAGAAAAATAGCACAAGCTATTGATAAAGAAAAATATGTGCATTTAGACAATGCATTTATAGCAAAAAGTGTGTGCAGTATCAAGAAAGGAGAAAGTGGTGCAAAGATGCAAGCATCATTTCAATTTGAAGTGCAAGAAGATTCCTGGCTATGGCATTTTAGATTTGGACATTTGAACTTTGGAGGTCTAAAGATGCTACACACAAAGGACATGGTAAAAGGTTTACCATTAATTGAAAAACTAGAAAGAGTATGTGAAGGTTGTATATTTGGAAAGCAACATAAAAAATCATTTTAAGTTGGCAAGTCTTATAGAGAAAAATCTCCACTGGAAATAGTACATTCAAACATTTTTGGACCAATGTAAACTCCATCTATAGGAGGCAGTACATATTTTCTAACATTTATTGATGATTTCTCGAGAAAGACATGGATTTATTTTCTAAAACATAAATCTGACGCATTGGATTGTTTTTAGCAGTTCAAATCACTTGTGGAGAAGGAGAGTGGTTATTACATCAAGTGTCTAAGATCTGGAGGAGAATTTCATAACTTTTGTAAAGTTCATGGCATCTACAAGCAATTCACCATGCGTTATACACCACAACAGAATGGTGTCGCAAAAAGGAAAAACATAACTATCATGGAATTGGCGTGTAGTATGTTGGAAGCCAAACATTTTTCAAATGAGTATTGGGTTGAGGTAGTAGCAACTACAGTATACATCTTGAACATATTTTTGACAAAAAGTGTGAAGAATAGAGTTCCTCAAGAAGCCTGGACAGGTATGAAGCACAATGTGGCGCACTTAAAAGTTTTTGGTTGTGTCGCATACACACATGTTCCAAATGAGCTGAGAAAGAAGTTGGAAAACAAAGGACATAAATGTATATTTGTTGGGTATTATGTGTTAGGATATTTAGACACTTAGGAGTTAGTTAAGATCTACTTGGTCTAATATGTCGTTAGGTAAAAGTGTGTTTCTTTAGTATGCATTAGTATGCATTTGTAGTTAGGCAATCCGACGGTCACGATATGTTCCCGACATAGAGTGATCCGACGGTTCATACTCTCCTCGA
>JASDQU010013159.1:192344-206017 GCA_032191745.1 Picea mariana
TATATCCATCAACACAAAAAAAAATTGAATGGATAGTTCTGTTTTTATGATTTCAACATAAAACAAATAACATTGTTGTATTTTTTTTTTAGTTATTTTTATTTTATATATGGATCCGTCCAGTAATTTGATTGGTAAAGTCTACTGAGTTATACATATCCTATCCTCTTTTAGATTTGAACTTGTGACCTCTTAATAGGAAACACATGTTCTTAACTATTAAACCTACTCAAACAGTATAGATAAATTAAGTCCAAAATTTCAAAAATTAATTTTTTTAAATTCTGAGTGGAAACCTAAAACCACTATCTTACTAGTGAAAAAAAAGTTTAAACTGTTTTGTTTATCCAAAAATTAAATATAAAATAATAATACATCAATGATGTAATATTTTAAACTGTTTTGTTTATCCAAAAATTAAATATAAAATAATAATACATCAATGATGTAATATTGAAAATTAATTTAATAAAAAAAATTACCACATACATAAAATAATGTATGTATCAATGATGTAATATTGAAAATTAAGTCAACTAGGAGAAGAATATAATATTACAAGAAATAAAGAGAGTTATCACATGACAGAATAAATAAAAAGAAGATAAATAAATAAACCTTTCACATAACAATCAATAAATAAATAAAAGATAAAGAAATAAACCATTATAACAATAAAGGAATAAACCAACAATAAATTGAAAAAATAAAGAAATAAACCATTATAACAAGAAATAAATAAAAAGATAAAAAAATAAACCATTATAAGTTATGTGAGATTACCACTTATTTAAAAAAATTTATTTATTTTAAAGTATAAATTTAATTGATATTATTAATTATTAAATAAAATTAAGTTAATAAAAAATGATTATTTCATATTATATAATTATAAATAAAAAAGAAAGTAAAATATATAAATATAATTGATTTTATTAATTATAAATAAAATTAAGTTAATAAAAAAAATGATTATCCATGTGAAAACAAGACTGTAATATAAAAAAATAAATAGAAAAGAGATAAAGAAAAAGCTATTACACGTTTAAGGAGAAGACTATAATATGACAGAGATAAAAAGAAGGTAAAGAAATAAAAGAGAGATTAAAAAAAAACATTATAAGTTATGTGTGACATTACCACTTGCATAAAAAAATTTGAAAAATCTACAATTGCAATTTGAAAAGTTTTTTTTTTTTTATGAAATGTACAAATTTAATTAATATTATTAATTATTAAATTATTATTTATAAATATTTATAAATTATTTTTTATTTAAAATAATTATATCTTATAAAAAATATTTATGTATTTTCTTTTGAATATTTATTTTAAATTTATAAATATTTTTTTATAAAAAATTCAAACCTAAAACTTGTGTTTGCTATGCACCACTATTACATTATACCTCCTTGTGAGATTTTGAGAATTTCTCTTTCCATCTTTTTGTCATCATGCTCGTGTTGTTGGTACGCTCGTTGGTGTTGTTTATGTAGAGAAGTTATCTTCCCATCTTTTTGTCATCATGCTCGTGTAGTTGGTACTCTCGTTGGTGTTGTTTATGTAGAGTTGGGATTGAGGAGAAATATAATATTGGGTAGAGGTTAAAATTTAAGTGGTAGTTTAAACTTTTTTTTATGTAGGTTAAAAATTTAGTATTTTTTTTTAAGTTAGATTAGTGTTGGGATGAGAAAAGTGGAATGATTTTAAAGTGAAACACATACCTGAATTGTGGTTCACGTTGTGAATTCTATGTCATAATTGTAGCTTATTTGTGAAGAGTTTCGTGTATTATTGGTAGACTTGAGAAGGATTGGTCCTCATAGTGTCGATTCTTGATCAGTGAGAAGTTAGATAACTGTCGGTAGGGAGTTATTTCAGAGAGAAACCCATACTAAAATTGTAGCTCCCCTATGAATTCCATTCCATAATTGTAGCCCATTTATGAAGGGTTTCATGTACAACTAGTAGACTTGAGAATGAATGCCCCACATAGTGTGTAGAGTGACTAATGGTAGTCGTTGCCACTTGAATCTGCACCACTATGCACTTGAGTGTTTCTTGGTTGTTTGAGAGTTTATTGAGCTTGTAAGAATTTATGTTCAGATATCTTCAGTGTAGCTTGTGATGTATTAGTGGTCAATTGTCTCTCATAGGTGAGGGATTGATCCATGATGTTCGTAGCGCGATCTTAAAATAAAAAATTAGCAAGTCTTCTTATCCTTCTAAAGAACTTGTATCGATGGAAAAATCACCACTTTATAGTGTTAGTGGAATGGTTAGCTTCTCACAGATCGACTAAGTTTCATTCTTCCACCGAGGCAATACAAGGTATATATTTTTGAATGATTACAGTGAACTTTTCATCACAACGACATTTTATGTCACTGACACACACTTCTATACTTGTACCTACTTCTGCATGAGTGACCACCATTGCCTAATTTTCAATGTGTCATTGATCATGTGCTCCCATTCAATCTACATGGTCACAACGTACTCTTTATGTTAGCATGTGATTTAACACACCAATGTAATGATAAGTNATAAATATTTTTTTATAAAAAATTCAAACCTAGAACTTGTGTTTGCTATGCACCACTATTACATTATACCTCCTTGTGAGACTTTGAGAATTTCTCTTCCCATCTTTTTGTCATCATGCTCGTGTTGTTGGTACGCTCGTTGGTGTTGTTTATGTAGAGAAGTTATATTCCCATCTTTTTGTCATCATGCTCGTGTAGTTGGTACTCTCGTTGGTGTTGTTTATGTAGAGTTGGGATTGAGGAGAAATATAATATTGGGTAGAGGTTAAAATTTAAGTGGTAGTTTAAACTTTTTATGTAGGTTAAAAATTTAGTATTTTTTTTTAATCAGTGAGAAGTTAGATTAGTGTTGGGACGAGAAAATTGGAATGATTTCAGAGTGAAACACATATCTGAATTGTGGTTCACGTTGTGAATTCTATGTCATAATTGTAGCTTATTTGTGAAGAGTTTTGTGTATTATTGGTAGACTTGAGAAGGATTGGTCCTCATAGTGTCGATTCTTGATTAGTGAGAAGTTAGATAATTGTCGGTAGGGAGTTATTTCAGAGCGAAACCCATACTAAAATTGTAGCTCCCCTGTGAATTCCATTCCATAATTGTAGCCCATTTATGAAGGGTTTCATGTACAACTAGTAGACTTGAGAATGAATGCCCCACATAGTGTGTAGAGTGACTGATGGTAGTCGTTGCCACTTGAATCTGCACCACTATGCACTTGAGTGTTTCTTGGTTGTTCGAGAGCTTATTGAGCTTGTAAGAATTTATGTTCAGAGATCTTCAGTGTAGCTTGTGATGTATTAGTGGTCAATTGTCTCTCATAGGTGAGGGATTGATCCATGATGTTTGTAGCACGATCTTAAAATAAAAAATTAGCAAGTCTTCTTATCCTTCTAAAGAACTTGTATTGATGGAAAAATCACCACTTTATAGTGTCAGTGGAATGGTTAGCTTCTCACAGATCGACTAAGTTTCATTCTTCCATCGAGGCAATACAAGGTATATATTTTTGGATGATTACAGTGAACTTTTCATCACAACGACATTTTATGCCACTGACACACACTTCTATACTTGTACCTACTTCTGCATGAGTGACCACCATTGCCTAATTTTCAATGTGTCATTGATCATGTGCTCCCATTCAATCTACATGGTCACAACGTACTCTTTATGTTAGCATGTGATTCAACACACCAATGTAATGATAAGTCAAATCATCGACATTAGCATGATCTTACAACTTAGAGGGTTAACACCCTTGATTAGTGGGATAATCAAAGTTGGCTAAGTCAATTGGGATTCATGTGAGTGATCAAGTTGGACCAAGTCATTGTGTGTTAGTTGACCTACTCCATATTTGAGGATTCAATGATCGTTGTGTACTTTGTTCAACGTTGGTCATTAGAAACTACCTTTATTAATGCAATTGATCCTCTCACAGTGTATATACATATGTATCATTCCATTTGTATATTGTCAGATAGTTATGATTCACATTTGAATTTTATTTTTATGGGGCCGAACTATGTACATTGGTTTCACAACTTGAGTGACAAAAATATTCACAGAGCCTTAATCCTGACCAATTCGATAACGCATTATTTTGTAACAACAACAATATATACAATTGAGCAATTTGTGGCATTATAGTTTTTATTACTTTGGTGTGACTATTCATTGTTTAGCTATTAATATCTTCACGTGTATATACTTATCCCTGTAATTTCATCAACATACTCTATTTGGTCATTATTTTTTTCCAATTTACAAGTTAACCCTCACAACACTTAAATCACTTTTGCACTCTTATTGGTTTACAAAAATCATTATCAAACTTATGATGGGTTTGATTGTTTTTTATAGTAGTTGGTCTTCTATGGTGTCAATCCAACTTGATCAACTTGGTTTCCTTGTTTCAACCCAACCAAGCCATGCCTTCAACTAGTGTCTATGAAGTTGGGAAATACATAATAAGGACTGTAATCCTAACTCTAGTCTTATTCATTGGCATCAGAGTACAAAAGTTCCATTTTACCCACTTCAATCATCGTCTATAGGTTCTTATTTAGGATTAAGATATTGAGGGAACTTGAATATCTATTTGGACACATTTTGAATAACAAAAGAACAACTTGATCCTACTCCTACTTAGTTGAGACACTCATTGCAAGTGGAGAAAGACTAACTCCATCAACTTTGCCACCCCTCATGTAAGTTTTGTGCAGTTCATTATTGATGAAGCACTTAAAAAACAATATCATGATATGTGCAATTAGTTTACAAAATTATGCCCTAGATCATTCCTAGAACATCCACTTAGAAAGAATTAAGTTTGTTTGGTGGTAAAAATCCTTTCAAGGTGAAGATTGGTCATAACATTCTCTATTCAAAGGAAAGATTTATGCTAAGACACTTAATAAGTGGTTTCATACACTACAAACCTATTTTGGTGCCAACAATTTTAGTGATGTTGTAATAAACATAAATATATTAAAATAAATATAAGTAATTAATAATTAATAATGAAAATGTAAATTCTAACCTTGTACAATGTCTATTGTAAATAGATATTCAGAAAAGAACAGAAAAGATACAATGGCAAAAACAAACATTACATAGATATTTTTCCCCTGGAAACCCAAACCAGGAAATCCAACATATATTATATTCATTCATTCATTGTGTTACATTGTTTACAATCCAATATACATATAGGAGCCAATGGCATCTAAAATCCTAACCCAATGACCTGGATTAGTCCAAAACCCTAATTCCATAACCAGAAATAGAAAACCATCGGCAAAAACCATGTGCCGAAAAAACCACCTAAATACATGACACGTTTCTCGAGGTAGGTGTCATGTTTCCCGAGGCATAAAAAAAAATTTCGGGGGCGCTGCCGTCGGACCCCCGCGCAGGGGGATCCGCCCCCTGCACCCCCCGGGGGGGGCCTAGCATCCCCCCTTGTGCGCCCGACGCATACGCTCAGACACTACTACTCGTGCAAAGAATATAACACATACCCAAGAGAAAAGACATCATTATGAAAAGACATGTCTTAACAACAGGACATGATTCTTAGTGAAAAAGGGTCCTGCATAGATATTTATATGGGGCCTTCATTGTATTCAATTATTATCTATCAATCTCATATATTTTTATTCAATATATTATTTGATCTAGATGGATTTCTTTATATTCTTCTAAATATTTTGGATATTTTTTGTACGAACCATATTGTTTCACCACATTTGGTATCATAGCTTTGTTTTATGATCCCAACCATTGGCCACATATTATCAATAAAATTTTATATGATCTAAGGTCTTTGAGGAAAAGAAAAATCCTCCCTTGGCCGTTGAAAAACCATAATTTATGTTGCAAAAATCCGTTATTCCATTAAAAATTCAAAGAAAACAAAAATCAAGAAAACTTTTATAAGGAGAATTGACAAAGAAAAATGAAAATTTTGTCCATACAAGTTATTCAAGCCTCTCTACCAGTCAAATATAGTGTTGTGTAATTAAATTAAAACCATTGTATGATCAATTAACAATCCACACATTAGATTCATACAATAACTGAATTAATTGCAGAGCATCCATTTCCATTGTATAACATTGTATCATCCGATGCAATGTCACCATTTTTCCATACTGTTGCATATCTCGTACAATCACAATTGTTAAACAAATTTCAATATCCATCGTACCTAACAATTAAAGTACCATATAGATCAATTTATCGGTTGTGCAATTAAGTGATTATTGGACTGTACCATCCGTACGATTAACATATGATCCAGATTTATGAGTGGAACGAAATGAATAATAGACTAAATAAAATAATATAGAGATACAGAGAACAACAAAATATATCCAATGAACAATAATTTCTATTGAATAAATAAAATAGGTTGAAACTGTAAAACTGTAGAACTAAAAACAACTTGCTTGAATGGTGGTAGCTATCTCTAAGAAGAGATGTGGCTTCTACATGCATCCATCTTAGCAGAATGATTACAACGAGGCTCTACATCCAAAAACCTAACCCTAGGAGATAAATCACCAAAAGTTATGTGGGCCCCAATGGGTAAATTTGTACCTCAACTTCCTAGGGTCGTAACTTTTGCATACGACCTCCATTTTAGGTGTGTGATAGCCCATTGGAAAGGTATTTTTGAGAACTACACATTATGGCATCAAACTTTGACTTTGTCTACAGTTTGGTTGTGGCAAGGCAAAAAAAGAAACATTGTTTAGGGCCCCAAAAGGGCCCTGGAAGTACAGGAAGATGTACTGATATGAAAACTTCGAAACTAAGCCAGTTGGATTAGGTGGGAGGCCACCAATATCCACCTAGAAGCGATGTAGGGATTCATGTAGCCTCGAAAGTGTAAAACTCACAATTACAAATAATTACAAAAGAATGTGTGGAACTAAAGCTGTCAAAAGGAGAAAGTTGGAATAGGTGGGTGGCCACCAATATCCACCTAGATCAGTCCTCCCCCCTTAGGAAGAAATTGTCTCCATTACGTTGAGTTCCCCCATCATGTGAGGAAAGTTCTGTTGAATTTGGCTTTGGGTGAGCAACTTTCCTTGGTGCAGGAGTTTCCCTACCTTGAAAAGCCGATAAAGATGGATCCTTTGTTGGCAAGTTCCCTTGACCTATGTGTCCACTATCTTATCAGTGGATGCCTATTCCATGTAATCATGGTTGAGCTCTATTGGTGTCAATTGTTATGCTCTCTATGAGGTGTCCAATAATGGTGGAAAATATGGTTGGAGGAGGTCCACATTAAACACTGGGTGAAAACCAAGGAAGGGGGGAGTGTTAAGCTCAAAATCATTTTCACCCACAACCTTGGTGATAGTGTAAGGCCCATAGCGAAGTGGACAGAGATTCTGATGGTGCCCTGTAAGGCCTTCTTTCTACAAATGTAACCAGACCTTGTATCCCACTTGACATTTGTGAGTTACCCAGTGTTGATCAAGGCATTGCTTGTACTTAGCATTGGCTTTATGCAAAATCTCATGGACATGTTGGCGAATGTGTTGAATCCGCTAAATGAATCTGGTGGCTTTATCGGCCTCAAACTAAACATGGGAAGAATATTTCTATGTTGTTTTAAGAGGTAGTGTAACATCAATGGGACCCAAGGGTTGGAATCTCAGCCCCACCTAAAAGGGGCTATGGTTGGTGGAGCTATGGAGAGCCTTGTTGTAGCTATGTTGAACATAGGGAAGAATCTCATCCCATGTACACAGATGCTTAGAGTTATACATGCGCAAGATGTGCACAATCATCTGATTGACGACCTTTGTTTGGCCATTGGTTTGAGGGTGTAAGGCAATGGATTTAGTGATCTTGGTGTCCAACAGTGACTAGAGACTCAACCAAAATGTGTTGAGGAACTTGTTGTCCCAATCGAATATGATGGTATGTGGTATCCCAAAATGGACCCACGCTTGTTCGAAGAAGATCTTGGTAGTACTCGTCGCTATGATGCTTTTTTTGCAGGCTGTGAGAATGGTCATGTTCGAAAATAGATCAACTACCACAAATACACAAACATTTCCTTGCTTGGTAGAAAGAAGGTCAGACATGTAATCCATCGAGATGGATTCCCAAGGCCTCTCGGGAGTAGGAAGAAGGGTGTATAATCCTTGCTTCTTGATGGTTGTCTTGGAAATGGCAAAAGCAATGCAAGATATGATATACTTGTTGACGACATGTTGAATTTTTGGCCAATAAAAATGTTTCTGTAGAACAACCACAGTTTTATCCACACCAAAATGTCCTTCCATCTAACTATAGTGAGCCTCCCAAATCAGGTTTGCATGCTCGCTTGCAGGAACATAGAGATGGCCCAAATGGCGTAACAGTCTGTCCTGAATCTGAAAATCGATGACACTCACACCTGTACCCAAGAGATGATAGGTGGTGGTGAAGTCCGGATCTTTTTGATAAAGTTGGGGCCAGTCATATGCCTCATTCCCATAGGAATGGAGCATGGTGGTGAGTGAAGCCACAGGAGGTCGATTGAGGCAGTCAATGACATGATTTGTGCTCCCTATCTTATACTTGATGTTGAGATGCAACTGTTGTAGGTAGGTGGACCACTTCTGATGGCGGTCGTTCAACAAATTCCCCTATGTTTGTATGAACTACAAAGGCTTGTGATCAGTGTGGATGATTGTCTCCTTTCCCAGAATGTAATGTTTCCATTAACGACATGCTTGTACAATGGGATACATGTCCTTGTCATAGATGGGGTATTTCCGGATAGTATCTCAAAGTGTCTCACTATGGTATTCCACCAGATGACTGTGTTGAGTGAGAATTGTGCCTACAACATAGTCGAATGCATCAGTATCAATATCGAATGGTTGTTGCAGACTGGGTAAGGAGAGTACTATAGATGAGCACAAGTGATGCTTCAGATCATCAAATGATCATTGTTGTTCCTTCCCCCATGTGAAATGTTCTCTTCCACTACCCTTGGTCACTTGGCTGAGGGCCCATACAATATGTGAGAATCCCAACATGAACCATCAGTAGAAGTTGGTAAGTCCCAAGAAGCTTCGAAGCCCGATTAGTGTGGTCGGGGTTGGCCAATCATAGATGACGTGGATATTAGTTGGATCAACATGTACCCCATGCTCATCAACAGTGTATCCCAACTTTTGGACTTTGTTCATGCCAAAGGAGCATTTTTCCAAGTTGGCATATAGCTTGTGCTACTATAGAGTGCTCAAAACCTATTGAATATGTTGCATGTTCTCCTCCCAAGTTTTGTTGAAGATGAGGATTTTATCCAAATATACCACCATAAAAGAGTTGATGAAGGGTCTCAATACATCATCCATCAACCTCATGAAAGTGGTTGGTGCATTTTTTAAGCCAAAGGGCATGACCAGCCATTCGAAGAGACCTTCTTTAGATTTGAAAGTTTTCTTCCATACATCAGTTGGTTCGATAGGAACCTGGTGGTAGCCAGACTTTAGGTCAATCTTGCTGAAGAACTTTCCCCCCTTGAGTTGGTCAAGAAGGTCATCAATTCGGGGAATTGGGTATCGGTTCCTGACTATGATTTTGTTTAATGATCTGTAATCAATGCAGAGATGCCAGGTCCTATCTTTCTTCTGCACTAGTACAATTGGGATTCAAAAAGGGGAGGATTTGGGTCTGATGTGCCCCTTTTGAAGCAACTATTGGATCTAAGGCTTGATTTCATTATTTTCCATCAACAAGCGGTGATAGACTGGTCCATTAGAAAGAGGTGCACCAAGGGTTAGATCAATTAGATGCTTGACTTGGCAGTGCGTCAGTACCCTGGTGGGTGAGGAGAAGATGTCTATGTACTCTTCCACGATCCCATCCACTTGATTCTACTGCAAAGAGAGGATTTGTGTAGAGGCCACGGATGTGGCGAAAAACTTCTACTTACTGTGGGCATGGATCACAAAGAATACAAACTTCTTGGTTTGTGAAATGACCTTACTGCATTGCTTAGCAAATATTAAACAAATAGTGATACGTGGTGCTACCTCTGGTATCCTGTACAATTGTCTACCCAAAGTAATGATAAAACTGCGGGGTCTAGTCTCATGCATAGCATGTCGCTTCCACAAATATGGTTGTCCTAAAATAACATCACAAAATTCAAGGGTAAAAATATCACACAATACCTCATCTTTGAAAGGCTTGAGGTCATAGGGACGATGACACTACTAGATAACACAAAGATCTCTTCCTTGGCGAAACCAATTGATGGTGTAGGGTTGTGGGTGCAGTGTCATCGGCAGGTCCAACAACTTGACAACCTTTGATGAGATTAGGTTCTTCTAACTACCGCTATTGACAATGAAATGATGCAGATCCCCCTTTACCCACATCTGTGAGTGAAATAGGCGTTCCCCTTCCTTTGGTTCTTCTGGTTTGCTTGGCCAGAATTTTGTGGTAGAAACAATGGCATTGGGTTCAACATCGATAATACGCTTCCCTCCTTTTGGATTTGATTTGGAGTCAGAATCTTCCTCTGACTCAGAATATTTCAGCTCGACCACCAGTGACTTCTTAGAGTGGCATTATTTGGTGTTGTGCCAAGGGATTTTATGATATTCACACCATTTTCCTGTGTCCTTCTTCAACTTATCATTACCCTTCTTGTGTTTCGTCTTGGACTGGTTGTCCTAAGAGTGGCCATATTTTCTTTGTCCCTTGTTTTTTGGGTTGGGGCCACCTTTTCCCTTCTTTGGCTATGAGGAATTTGCAGATCCAAACTCTCTCCTCTTCTTCTTAAATTTATGTTTGATCTTAACAACATATCTATAAGCCATACCCAATGATGCGATGTTCAGAAACTTTATTTATGTTTGAATGTATCTATGCAGACAACCACGATATTTGAGCACCAGATGTCATTCAGAGTCTTTGATATCCAATTTGGTGCAGAGGGTATGGAAAATATTGGTGAAACCTGGTATTGTCTAGTCCCTTTCCTGACACAGGGTGGTTCATCTTGTGTATTGGTCCTCGTAGCTTCCAATATTGTAGTAATGTTCTTTAATGGAATCCCTGAAGTAATTCCATGTGGGGGAGACTGCAAATATTGCAGATTCCCTTATGGCCTTTTGCTTAGAGTAAGTATCCCACCAATCCATAACTTGGGGGACGACCTTGAGGAGTGCAAAAGTAATGATTTACATATCGGAAAAATTATGGACCGAAAAATACCCTTCGAGCAGATTCAACCATTTATCTACAACATCCACATCTATCAGTCCTTCAAATAATGGAATATCAAAATTTACATGTACCTTGAAGGCGGTTTCATGGCCATTTGATGAAGATGCGTCTCATGTGGGAAACCGTGAAAGGCTCTGTGCAAATTTTTCCATCATTTCGTTCATTTTTCATGCAAGGGATTCCTAGAGAAACATTTTAAAAGGATCTCCTTCTCCATCATATTTATTTTCATCCCTCATGGGTTGTTGTCGAGCTTGGTGTGATCGATATTGCAAATGCTAGACTGGTTCAAGTCCCAACTTCGTGTACCCAGATCTTGTCGGGGACATGCACGAAGAAAAATAAATGAACATCAGACCACTCTGATACCACTAATCCAGATTTATGAGTGGAACGATATGAATAACAAACTAAATACAATAACACAGAGATATGAAGAACAATAACAGATATCCAGTGAACAATAAATTCTATTGAATAAATAAAATACGTTGAAACTGTAAAACTATAGAACTGAAAACAACTTGCTTGAATGGTGGTATCTATATTTGAGAAGAGATGTGGTTGTTACGTGTATCCGTCTAAGAAGAATGATTAAAATGAGGCTCTAGAGGCCTTTTTAACATTACCCATGAATGCCAAAACCATAGAAATCCAAAAACTTAATCCTAGGAGATGAAACGCCAAAATTTATGTGGGCCCTGATGGGTAAGTTGGTACCTCAACTTCCCCATGTAATACTCCTAGGCTGAACCCCAACTGTAAATGTAAATGTACTTAAGCTGGTGAGATGTTTGGTATCATTTTGCATGCACCTTCCATGGTATAGTGCGTACATGTACTGCGCACTAAAATGATGAAGTGTACACATTCCAGTATACCGCGTGTAACAAACTTAAGTGCCCGTGATTTTGAGGCCAAGAAGCCTTTGTGTATATGTTGTGTTTTATAGGTTGGTGAGCCAGTTATTATAAGCTAGGAGGCTTATGTGTTGAATTAGGCTGGAGAGCCTCGATGCTAAAGGCCAGTGAACCTAATTTTGTATATGTCTTATCATTAATATAATACATTGTTGCGTGTCGACCGACCACGATAAAAGTGTATGGGGGACTAAAACTCCACTAGTTAAAGAAAGGGGGATAAAAGTTAAAGATAAGGGCTAAGCTAGGGAGCTTAAGTCAAAAAGGGATATTATATTAATATTCCTTAAAGTATAAAGTATGGATAATTATTTTACCCTAAGTTCTAAGGATGGGGACAAGTGGGCCAAAGTAGTTCTCAACATGATAAGTGTCAAGTTGGGAACATGCATACATATAGTTTGGACTTAGTTCATTTCCCATGATTCCATCATCATTCACTCACTCATTCATCTTTTCTCTGTACCTTCCTATCATTGTACCCGTACCTGTACCTATATATGTACCTCGATTGAATTAGGAGTTGGACTGAAGAAGTAGGTTGTCAGACCTGTGCATTTGAAGAGGCGGGTTGTTAGGCCCATGGACTGAAGAAGTAGGTTGTCAGGCCTGTAAGAACCTATCTCTAGGTGAGAGAGGTTCTTGGGGAAGTGATTTTTCTAGAGGGAGCTCAATGACAACTATAGTTCTCTAAGAATTCCTGTCCAACATGTTGTTGAAGCTCTAGAAGGAAAGTGGGGCAGCCGAAGGACTATTGAGCAGAGAAGGGGCACACTTCCTGGGGTGGGACAGACATGTGGGGAATGAGAGGTTGTAGGTTGTTAGTGTGAGTTGACTCCTGAGACATAATCCTTCCTATTGACTTTGCAACTTCCAGTTGTCTCATCCTATTCTAGGAATCCCTTACCCAGGTGGAGTTTAGTCCCTGTTCGGGGGTGACCCACTACTGAGAGTGATGAGAAGCGTGTTATAAGGATGGGAGGTTCATGGAAGGTCTTCACACAGTTGGTGATATTTTGACCAAGATAAGTGTCAATTGTGTGTTAAATCACATGTTGCATTATTATGTATGCGTTTATTTTTATGGGTTTTTCCTGTGTGTGCTGCTTGTGTATTTTTATTATTATTCTGTATGAATCTGTGCATTTGCAGAATGTATTTGTGTGTTTTAATTTTTATAAATAAATTTCTGCAAGAGTTTATGTGTGTATATGTTTTAATTTTGTATATAGTTTGAAAATTTGTTGTGGCAAAGCCCAATTGGATGTTGGGCATGCTACAATATGGTATCAGAGCTCCAATTTTCAACACTAATCCTGGATGGGTTGAGCAAGTTGAATTCAAGTGAAATTTGATAGAGAATTGATTTCAAAGTGGCCAAATTTCAAGTTACAGTGTGTCCATTGTAAAAATAAGAAGCAATTGAGTGGAATTGGGAAAAGCCCCAATTTCT
>JASDQU010013159.1:206443-226643 GCA_032191745.1 Picea mariana
TGCAGTTCATTATTGATGAAGCACTTAAAAAACAATATCATGATATGTGCAATTAGTTTACAAAATTATGCCCTAGATCATTCCTAGAACATCCACTTAGAAAGAATTAAGTTTGTTTGGTGGTAAAAATCCTTTCAAGGTGAAGATTGGTCATAACATTCTCTATTCAAAGGAAAGATTTATGCTAAGACACTTAATAAGTGGTTTCATACACTACAAACCTATTTTGGTGCCAACAATTTTAGTGATGTTGTAATAAACATAAATATATTAAAATAAATATAAGTAATTAATAATTAATAATGAAAATGTAAATTCTAACCTTGTACAATGTCTATTGTAAATAGATATTCAGAAAAGAACAGAAAAGATACAATGGCAAAAACAAACATTACATAGATATTTTTCCCCTGGAAACCCAAACCAGGAAATCCAACATATATTATATTCATTCATTCATTGTGTTACATTGTTTACAATCCAATATACATATAGGAGCCAATGGCATCTAAAATCCTAACCCAATGACCTGGATTAGTCCAAAACCCTAATTCCATAACCAGAAATAGAAAACCATCGGCAAAAACCATGTGCCGAAAAAACCACCTAAATACATGACACGTTTCTCGAGGTAGGTGTCATGTTTCCCGAGGCATAAAAAAAAATTTCGGGGGCGCTGCCGTCGGACCCCCGCGCAGGGGGATCCGCCCCCTGCACCCCCCGGGGGGGGCCTAGCATCCCCCCTTGTGCGCCCGACGCATACGCTCAGACACTACTACTCGTGCAAAGAATATAACACATACCCAAGAGAAAAGACATCATTATGAAAAGACATGTCTTAACAACAGGACATGATTCTTAGTGAAAAAGGGTCCTGCATAGATATTTATATGGGGCCTTCATTGTATTCAATTATTATCTATCAATCTCATATATTTTTATTCAATATATTATTTGATCTAGATGGATTTCTTTATATTCTTCTAAATATTTTGGATATTTTTTGTACGAACCATATTGTTTCACCACATTTGGTATCATAGCTTTGTTTTATGATCCCAACCATTGGCCACATATTATCAATAAAATTTTATATGATCTAAGGTCTTTGAGGAAAAGAAAAATCCTCCCTTGGCCGTTGAAAAACCATAATTTATGTTGCAAAAATCCGTTATTCCATTAAAAATTCAAAGAAAACAAAAATCAAGAAAACTTTTATAAGGAGAATTGACAAAGAAAAATGAAAATTTTGTCCATACAAGTTATTCAAGCCTCTCTACCAGTCAAATATAGTGTTGTGTAATTAAATTAAAACCATTGTATGATCAATTAACAATCCACACATTAGATTCATACAATAACTGAATTAATTGCAGAGCATCCATTTCCATTGTATAACATTGTATCATCCGATGCAATGTCACCATTTTTCCATACTGTTGCATATCTCGTACAATCACAATTGTTAAACAAATTTCAATATCCATCGTACCTAACAATTAAAGTACCATATAGATCAATTTATCGGTTGTGCAATTAAGTGATTATTGGACTGTACCATCCGTACGATTAACATATGATCCAGATTTATGAGTGGAACGAAATGAATAATAGACTAAATAAAATAATATAGAGATACAGAGAACAACAAAATATATCCAATGAACAATAATTTCTATTGAATAAATAAAATAGGTTGAAACTGTAAAACTGTAGAACTAAAAACAACTTGCTTGAATGGTGGTAGCTATCTCTAAGAAGAGATGTGGCTTCTACATGCATCCATCTTAGCAGAATGATTACAACGAGGCTCTACATCCAAAAACCTAACCCTAGGAGATAAATCACCAAAAGTTATGTGGGCCCCAATGGGTAAATTTGTACCTCAACTTCCTAGGGTCGTAACTTTTGCATACGACCTCCATTTTAGGTGTGTGATAGCCCATTGGAAAGGTATTTTTGAGAACTACACATTATGGCATCAAACTTTGACTTTGTCTACAGTTTGGTTGTGGCAAGGCAAAAAAAGAAACATTGTTTAGGGCCCCAAAAGGGCCCTGGAAGTACAGGAAGATGTACTGATATGAAAACTTCGAAACTAAGCCAGTTGGATTAGGTGGGAGGCCACCAATATCCACCTAGAAGCGATGTAGGGATTCATGTAGCCTCGAAAGTGTAAAACTCACAATTACAAATAATTACAAAAGAATGTGTGGAACTAAAGCTGTCAAAAGGAGAAAGTTGGAATAGGTGGGTGGCCACCAATATCCACCTAGATCAGTCCTCCCCCCTTAGGAAGAAATTGTCTCCATTACGTTGAGTTCCCCCATCATGTGAGGAAAGTTCTGTTGAATTTGGCTTTGGGTGAGCAACTTTCCTTGGTGCAGGAGTTTCCCTACCTTGAAAAGCCGATAAAGATGGATCCTTTGTTGGCAAGTTCCCTTGACCTATGTGTCCACTATCTTATCAGTGGATGCCTATTCCATGTAATCATGGTTGAGCTCTATTGGTGTCAATTGTTATGCTCTCTATGAGGTGTCCAATAATGGTGGAAAATATGGTTGGAGGAGGTCCACATTAAACACTGGGTGAAAACCAAGGAAGGGGGGAGTGTTAAGCTCAAAATCATTTTCACCCACAACCTTGGTGATAGTGTAAGGCCCATAGCGAAGTGGACAGAGATTCTGATGGTGCCCTGTAAGGCCTTCTTTCTACAAATGTAACCAGACCTTGTATCCCACTTGACATTTGTGAGTTACCCAGTGTTGATCAAGGCATTGCTTGTACTTAGCATTGGCTTTATGCAAAATCTCATGGACATGTTGGCGAATGTGTTGAATCCGCTAAATGAATCTGGTGGCTTTATCGGCCTCAAACTAAACATGGGAAGAATATTTCTATGTTGTTTTAAGAGGTAGTGTAACATCAATGGGACCCAAGGGTTGGAATCTCAGCCCCACCTAAAAGGGGCTATGGTTGGTGGAGCTATGGAGAGCCTTGTTGTAGCTATGTTGAACATAGGGAAGAATCTCATCCCATGTACACAGATGCTTAGAGTTATACATGCGCAAGATGTGCACAATCATCTGATTGACGACCTTTGTTTGGCCATTGGTTTGAGGGTGTAAGGCAATGGATTTAGTGATCTTGGTGTCCAACAGTGACTAGAGACTCAACCAAAATGTGTTGAGGAACTTGTTGTCCCAATCGAATATGATGGTATGTGGTATCCCAAAATGGACCCACGCTTGTTCGAAGAAGATCTTGGTAGTACTCGTCGCTATGATGCTTTTTTTGCAGGCTGTGAGAATGGTCATGTTCGAAAATAGATCAACTACCACAAATACACAAACATTTCCTTGCTTGGTAGAAAGAAGGTCAGACATGTAATCCATCGAGATGGATTCCCAAGGCCTCTCGGGAGTAGGAAGAAGGGTGTATAATCCTTGCTTCTTGATGGTTGTCTTGGAAATGGCAAAAGCAATGCAAGATATGATATACTTGTTGACGACATGTTGAATTTTTGGCCAATAAAAATGTTTCTGTAGAACAACCACAGTTTTATCCACACCAAAATGTCCTTCCATCTAACTATAGTGAGCCTCCCAAATCAGGTTTGCATGCTCGCTTGCAGGAACATAGAGATGGCCCAAATGGCGTAACAGTCTGTCCTGAATCTGAAAATCGATGACACTCACACCTGTACCCAAGAGATGATAGGTGGTGGTGAAGTCCGGATCTTTTTGATAAAGTTGGGGCCAGTCATATGCCTCATTCCCATAGGAATGGAGCATGGTGGTGAGTGAAGCCACAGGAGGTCGATTGAGGCAGTCAATGACATGATTTGTGCTCCCTATCTTATACTTGATGTTGAGATGCAACTGTTGTAGGTAGGTGGACCACTTCTGATGGCGGTCGTTCAACAAATTCCCCTATGTTTGTATGAACTACAAAGGCTTGTGATCAGTGTGGATGATTGTCTCCTTTCCCAGAATGTAATGTTTCCATTAACGACATGCTTGTACAATGGGATACATGTCCTTGTCATAGATGGGGTATTTCCGGATAGTATCTCAAAGTGTCTCACTATGGTATTCCACCAGATGACTGTGTTGAGTGAGAATTGTGCCTACAACATAGTCGAATGCATCAGTATCAATATCGAATGGTTGTTGCAGACTGGGTAAGGAGAGTACTATAGATGAGCACAAGTGATGCTTCAGATCATCAAATGATCATTGTTGTTCCTTCCCCCATGTGAAATGTTCTCTTCCACTACCCTTGGTCACTTGGCTGAGGGCCCATACAATATGTGAGAATCCCAACATGAACCATCAGTAGAAGTTGGTAAGTCCCAAGAAGCTTCGAAGCCCGATTAGTGTGGTCGGGGTTGGCCAATCATAGATGACGTGGATATTAGTTGGATCAACATGTACCCCATGCTCATCAACAGTGTATCCCAACTTTTGGACTTTGTTCATGCCAAAGGAGCATTTTTCCAAGTTGGCATATAGCTTGTGCTACTATAGAGTGCTCAAAACCTATTGAATATGTTGCATGTTCTCCTCCCAAGTTTTGTTGAAGATGAGGATTTTATCCAAATATACCACCATAAAAGAGTTGATGAAGGGTCTCAATACATCATCCATCAACCTCATGAAAGTGGTTGGTGCATTTTTTAAGCCAAAGGGCATGACCAGCCATTCGAAGAGACCTTCTTTAGATTTGAAAGTTTTCTTCCATACATCAGTTGGTTCGATAGGAACCTGGTGGTAGCCAGACTTTAGGTCAATCTTGCTGAAGAACTTTCCCCCCTTGAGTTGGTCAAGAAGGTCATCAATTCGGGGAATTGGG
Source organism: Picea mariana (assembly GCA_032191745.1). Taxonomy (NCBI): domain Eukaryota; kingdom Viridiplantae; phylum Streptophyta; class Pinopsida; order Pinales; family Pinaceae; genus Picea; species Picea mariana. Next base: position 211,298 of record JASDQU010013159.1, read on the forward strand.
TATCGGTTCCTGACTATGATTTTGTTTAATGATCTGTAATCAATGCAGAGATGCCAGGTCCTATCTTTCTTCTGCACTAGTACAATTGGGATTCAAAAAGGGGAGGATTTGGGTCTGATGTGCCCCTTTTGAAGCAACTATTGGATCTAAGGCTTGATTTCATTATTTTCCATCAACAAGCGGTGATAGACTGGTCCATTAGAAAGAGGTGCACCAAGGGTTAGATCAATTAGATGCTTGACTTGGCAGTGCGTCAGTACCCTGGTGGGTGAGGAGAAGATGTCTATGTACTCTTCCACGATCCCATCCACTTGATTCTACTGCAAAGAGAGGATTTGTGTAGAGGCCACGGATGTGGCGAAAAACTTCTACTTACTGTGGGCATGGATCACAAAGAATACAAACTTCTTGGTTTGTGAAATGACCTTACTGCATTGCTTAGCAAATATTAAACAAATAGTGATACGTGGTGCTACCTCTGGTATCCTGTACAATTGTCTACCCAAAGTAATGATAAAACTGCGGGGTCTAGTCTCATGCATAGCATGTCGCTTCCACAAATATGGTTGTCCTAAAATAACATCACAAAATTCAAGGGTAAAAATATCACACAATACCTCATCTTTGAAAGGCTTGAGGTCATAGGGACGATGACACTACTAGATAACACAAAGATCTCTTCCTTGGCGAAACCAATTGATGGTGTAGGGTTGTGGGTGCAGTGTCATCGGCAGGTCCAACAACTTGACAACCTTTGATGAGATTAGGTTCTTCTAACTACCGCTATTGACAATGAAATGATGCAGATCCCCCTTTACCCACATCTGTGAGTGAAATAGGCGTTCCCCTTCCTTTGGTTCTTCTGGTTTGCTTGGCCAGAATTTTGTGGTAGAAACAATGGCATTGGGTTCAACATCGATAATACGCTTCCCTCCTTTTGGATTTGATTTGGAGTCAGAATCTTCCTCTGACTCAGAATATTTCAGCTCGACCACCAGTGACTTCTTAGAGTGGCATTATTTGGTGTTGTGCCAAGGGATTTTATGATATTCACACCATTTTCCTGTGTCCTTCTTCAACTTATCATTACCCTTCTTGTGTTTCGTCTTGGACTGGTTGTCCTAAGAGTGGCCATATTTTCTTTGTCCCTTGTTTTTTGGGTTGGGGCCACCTTTTCCCTTCTTTGGCTATGAGGAATTTGCAGATCCAAACTCTCTCCTCTTCTTCTTAAATTTATGTTTGATCTTAACAACATATCTATAAGCCATACCCAATGATGCGATGTTCAGAAACTTTATTTATGTTTGAATGTATCTATGCAGACAACCACGATATTTGAGCACCAGATGTCATTCAGAGTCTTTGATATCCAATTTGGTGCAGAGGGTATGGAAAATATTGGTGAAACCTGGTATTGTCTAGTCCCTTTCCTGACACAGGGTGGTTCATCTTGTGTATTGGTCCTCGTAGCTTCCAATATTGTAGTAATGTTCTTTAATGGAATCCCTGAAGTAATTCCATGTGGGGGAGACTGCAAATATTGCAGATTCCCTTATGGCCTTTTGCTTAGAGTAAGTATCCCACCAATCCATAACTTGGGGGACGACCTTGAGGAGTGCAAAAGTAATGATTTACATATCGGAAAAATTATGGACCGAAAAATACCCTTCGAGCAGATTCAACCATTTATCTACAACATCCACATCTATCAGTCCTTCAAATAATGGAATATCAAAATTTACATGTACCTTGAAGGCGGTTTCATGGCCATTTGATGAAGATGCGTCTCATGTGGGAAACCGTGAAAGGCTCTGTGCAAATTTTTCCATCATTTCGTTCATTTTTCATGCAAGGGATTCCTAGAGAAACATTTTAAAAGGATCTCCTTCTCCATCATATTTATTTTCATCCCTCATGGGTTGTTGTCGAGCTTGGTGTGATCGATATTGCAAATGCTAGACTGGTTCAAGTCCCAACTTCGTGTACCCAGATCTTGTCGGGGACATGCACGAAGAAAAATAAATGAACATCAGACCACTCTGATACCACTAATCCAGATTTATGAGTGGAACGATATGAATAACAAACTAAATACAATAACACAGAGATATGAAGAACAATAACAGATATCCAGTGAACAATAAATTCTATTGAATAAATAAAATACGTTGAAACTGTAAAACTATAGAACTGAAAACAACTTGCTTGAATGGTGGTATCTATATTTGAGAAGAGATGTGGTTGTTACGTGTATCCGTCTAAGAAGAATGATTAAAATGAGGCTCTAGAGGCCTTTTTAACATTACCCATGAATGCCAAAACCATAGAAATCCAAAAACTTAATCCTAGGAGATGAAACGCCAAAATTTATGTGGGCCCTGATGGGTAAGTTGGTACCTCAACTTCCCCATGTAATACTCCTAGGCTGAACCCCAACTGTAAATGTAAATGTACTTAAGCTGGTGAGATGTTTGGTATCATTTTGCATGCACCTTCCATGGTATAGTGCGTACATGTACTGCGCACTAAAATGATGAAGTGTACACATTCCAGTATACCGCGTGTAACAAACTTAAGTGCCCGTGATTTTGAGGCCAAGAAGCCTTTGTGTATATGTTGTGTTTTATAGGTTGGTGAGCCAGTTATTATAAGCTAGGAGGCTTATGTGTTGAATTAGGCTGGAGAGCCTCGATGCTAAAGGCCAGTGAACCTAATTTTGTATATGTCTTATCATTAATATAATACATTGTTGCGTGTCGACCGACCACGATAAAAGTGTATGGGGGACTAAAACTCCACTAGTTAAAGAAAGGGGGATAAAAGTTAAAGATAAGGGCTAAGCTAGGGAGCTTAAGTCAAAAAGGGATATTATATTAATATTCCTTAAAGTATAAAGTATGGATAATTATTTTACCCTAAGTTCTAAGGATGGGGACAAGTGGGCCAAAGTAGTTCTCAACATGATAAGTGTCAAGTTGGGAACATGCATACATATAGTTTGGACTTAGTTCATTTCCCATGATTCCATCATCATTCACTCACTCATTCATCTTTTCTCTGTACCTTCCTATCATTGTACCCGTACCTGTACCTATATATGTACCTCGATTGAATTAGGAGTTGGACTGAAGAAGTAGGTTGTCAGACCTGTGCATTTGAAGAGGCGGGTTGTTAGGCCCATGGACTGAAGAAGTAGGTTGTCAGGCCTGTAAGAACCTATCTCTAGGTGAGAGAGGTTCTTGGGGAAGTGATTTTTCTAGAGGGAGCTCAATGACAACTATAGTTCTCTAAGAATTCCTGTCCAACATGTTGTTGAAGCTCTAGAAGGAAAGTGGGGCAGCCGAAGGACTATTGAGCAGAGAAGGGGCACACTTCCTGGGGTGGGACAGACATGTGGGGAATGAGAGGTTGTAGGTTGTTAGTGTGAGTTGACTCCTGAGACATAATCCTTCCTATTGACTTTGCAACTTCCAGTTGTCTCATCCTATTCTAGGAATCCCTTACCCAGGTGGAGTTTAGTCCCTGTTCGGGGGTGACCCACTACTGAGAGTGATGAGAAGCGTGTTATAAGGATGGGAGGTTCATGGAAGGTCTTCACACAGTTGGTGATATTTTGACCAAGATAAGTGTCAATTGTGTGTTAAATCACATGTTGCATTATTATGTATGCGTTTATTTTTATGGGTTTTTCCTGTGTGTGCTGCTTGTGTATTTTTATTATTATTCTGTATGAATCTGTGCATTTGCAGAATGTATTTGTGTGTTTTAATTTTTATAAATAAATTTCTGCAAGAGTTTATGTGTGTATATGTTTTAATTTTGTATATAGTTTGAAAATTTGTTGTGGCAAAGCCCAATTGGATGTTGGGCATGCTACAATATGGTATCAGAGCTCCAATTTTCAACACTAATCCTGGATGGGTTGAGCAAGTTGAATTCAAGTGAAATTTGATAGAGAATTGATTTCAAAGTGGCCAAATTTCAAGTTACAGTGTGTCCATTGTAAAAATAAGAAGCAATTGAGTGGAATTGGGAAAAGCCCCAATTTCTGTTGTTAAATTCATGGAAAAATTGAGAAATTTGGCCAAGTGGTGAAATATTCATAATTTAATATATGTTCTAGCAAATTCATACTTGGAATTGGTCAAATTTGAATTCACAGGGAAGCCATGATAGATGGAGCGAGATTAGTTCATTAAATTTCTCAATTCGTGAATTGAGTTTGGAAAAAAAATCATTCCAGGAATGTCAACCAACAACGATTTGTTGTTGCAGAGGTTGAATTGGTGTTATTGGAGTGAAATTGAACAAATTTCATAGTTGCAGAATGTCCATGGTGAAAATTGGAAATTTTTTAGGCAAAAGCTCCAATTTCTCCAGCGAAATTCACGAGGAATTGTTGCGCAGAAAAATGAAGGTGCACATGTGTGCGCACTAAAAGTGTGTGATGCGCAGTGAAAATCTTGTGATGTGTGGAAAATAAGGGTGTGTGGTTGTGCATGCTAAAATTTTGTGTTGTGGAGTACAAGTTGGGATGCACGGAAAAATAGTGGTGCACGGTTGTGCGCACTTAAATTTAGCATTGCGCAGTGCAGAGTGGTAATGCGCGAAAAATAATGGTGCATGAGTATGCACACTTAAATTTGGCGTTGCGCGGTGCAGAGTGGTAATGCACGAAAAATATTGGTGCGTGGGTGTGCGCACTTAAATTTGACATTGTGTGGTGTAGAGTAGTAATGCTCACAAAATAACGGTGTGCAGGTGTGCGCACTTAAATTTGGCATTGCGTGGAGCAGAACTAGGGAAGCACGAAAAAATAATAGTGCGTAGATGTGTGCACTAAATTTATCACTCCACGGTTCATATTAGGTGTGCGCATGTATAATATTGGAGCATGTGGTGTGCGCAGTATTGGCAGAGCACAGAGGAATTTTGTTGGTGCATGTGCAATGTGGGTATGCAATGCATGCATGCTGCATATTCATGTCACGCGAGAGTTTAATTAATAGTGTGCACGAAATACTAGTGCATGGTGGGAGCGTACTAAAATTTGACATGGTGAAGTGCGTAGAGTGCAATGCGCACATAGTATTCGCATGTGACACAAAAAACGCACGCAACAGGTATTAGTGCATGAACCAAAATTGTGCACGGTAGATATTGGCATGCAACACAAAAGTAGTGCGCACCAATTATTGGTGTGACATAAAAGTGATCCACATTGCTTATAGGTGCGTGGAGAATGCACTACCTTATTGTGTTATTGCGCATGCTAAAGATGGGTGTAGATGTTGAAATTTGTGCCTAAATTTGTTTGGATGGTCTACAACAATAGAAAACCAGTGAATTTCTGCGACATTTTATACTGTTTGAAGGTCATCTTTTTACAATGTGATTTTGAGGCCCTAAACAACAATTTTAGCTACTCAAAAACTCTGAGAACAAAGTGTAACAAGGTACGCTATTTCTCTACATCTCAAACGAAAAATCCCGGAGAGAGATTTCTAATGGTGTAAACCATTCGTCAAACAAAGATTTTATGAGGAAGTTACAGGACAAATAGTGGAGGGTAAATTTTAAGACCCAACTAACTTCAAAGGGCCATAACTTTATTCTCCAGAATCATATTGAGGCACAAGAGTAGTTTATGGAAAGATATTGAACCATAGAAAACATTCCTAGAGCTGAATTAAAATTTTGGGCATGTTAAAAATGTTTAATATGGCACAAAAGGTACCTATATCATTCCTAACCAAAAAACACTAATTGACCTAGAACTTTAGCAGGTTGTAACTAGCAGCCTAGAACCCAGAAAGAGGGGAAACTTGGAAAGAGTGTCCAAAATATGTATATGAAGAAACCCAGCTCCTACCAAAACTCTAATGTAGTAGTTGAAAAAATTCATAATTACAGCACAGATTTGCACCAAGTTGAACTGTGAACAAAAGAATTAATGGGCAATTTTCAAATAACCATAATTCCTGGTCAAGACTCAGAATTGAGCATGGAAGTAGGCGTTGGAAAGTTCTTGGATAGTAGAATATAACTATTCACCCAGAAAATTGATCTGGGCAATCAATTTTTCAGGAAATCAGAAGAAAGAATTATGATGCATTGTTGAACCAAAATTGTACATAATTTCATGAATCTGTTAAAATATTTAGCCTAACAAATTTTGTTGGTTGCACATTTTGTAGAGTTAACAACTGTTAGATCTGATTATGATCAACAAAAAGTGAAGAGGGATGGAATATACATAGGGGGATTACATTCAGGAAGATGAGATCAAAAGGATGGATGTCCATATGGGCATTGAAGGATCAAACTCAAATGGACATGGAGACGGAAAGGAAGAAAACATGAATATGGTAGAGAGCATTAAAAGTTTGCAAAAGGATGTCCAAAGTCACAAGGATGATAATGAAAGTCTTATGAAATCCAAGGAGCGACATGAGGACTTCAAAATTAAGTTAATGCAGAGCTTTAACAGAATATAAAATAAATTAGATAGGGAGAGTGGCTCAAGCAAATCAGGAAGTCACAGGTCTCCTGATCAGAAAAGAAGAACATGAAGTGTTAGCAAACCTGGCCATCACTCCCCCAAACATTCCAATAGGAGAGAACAAAACATCTCAATTCCATCCCCTGTCAGGATGCATAAGATGCCTAGGGTGGATGAGATATGAGGAGAAATGAACAAAATCAAACCTACTACATTTGATGGTGAGCACAAGAAGGATGAAGATGTATAGACATGGATGCTAGGCATGGGAAAATATTTTCAATTGCATAATTATTCTTCTCATGCAGAAGGAAGAATTTCCATCTATCAACTCGAGGGAAAGGCATCCATGTGGTGGGATCAGCTTGTGCAGGTACAACACATTAAAGAGAAAAAATGTTACTTAGAGGGAATTCAAGAAGTATTTTGAAAATAAATATTTGACTAAGAGATACTATGACAAGAAAATGAAGGAGTTATTTGAACTCAAACTTGGGAGTATGGCCATAGATGAATATGAAAGAAGGTTTTTAGAACTGTTGAAGTATGTTTCTTTCATCAAGGATGAGACAATTAATATTCATAGGTATTTGAGTGGATTTCCATCATTCATCAGTGACAAAATACAAGGGATGATCCCAAAACATTGGAGGAGACAATAAGGTGAGCTAAATGCCTATATGATCGACAAAAATCAAGGCCAATTTTTCAAAACTCTTGGGAAGACAAGAAGAAATTCAAGATGGATCAGAGGAATAAGGGGACTAAGACACCATTCTTCATAAATAGTCCTCGGGGACAACAAACTTATAGAGAACCTAGAATGATTGAGATAGGGGAGAAAGTGCCAAGGAAGCCACCTATTCAATGTTGGGGTTGTAAAGGAGATCATATGTATAGAGATTGTCTTCATCGAGGTGAAAAAGTGAGGATTTTTCACAATGTACAACAAGATGAAATAACAGAGGACATGGGAAGAAGTGTACCAAGGATCTATGCAGCCCTGGACAACAAGCAAGCAGAGTATCAGTCACATATGATTGAAGTGGCAGGTATGATCAACAACAAAACCATTTCTATTTTAATTGATCCAGGAGATAGTTATAATTATATATATCCTAAGATGGTGGAAAGATTGAATTTTCCAAGAAGCAAGCATGTAAACTATTAGTTGGTGCAACTGACAACCGAAGCCAAAAGAAAAGTTAATGATATGGTTAAGTCATGTTCTATGGACATGAATGGACTCAACACCAGGGCATATTTGAAAATATTTCCTTTAGGTTCCTATGAATATTTAATTTGGATGGATTGGTTGGACCAGCACCATCCTATCCTAGACTATCATAACAAGGAATTTTCTTGCTTAGATGAGGAAGGGAACCTAAGGAAAATACAGGGAATTCCCAGGGTAGTAACCATTAGGGAAATTTCAACATTGCAGTTGAAGAAAAGTTATAGAAAAGAGTGTCAAATATTTGCAGCACATATGGAAGGGACACCTAAAGATAAGGTGTCAAATATTGAAGATTATGCAATCCTAAAAGAGTTTGAAGGTGTGTTTAAGGAAATACCAGGATTACCCACTAAAAGAGACATTTATTTCTCCATAAATTTGATTCTTGAAGCAGCTCCAGTATCCAAGAATCCCTACAGGATGTGTACACAAGAACTAAAGGAGTTGAAAATGCAACTTGAAGAGCTCTTGAAGAATGGGTATATACACCCAAGTGTGTCACCTTGGGGTGCCCCAGTTTTACTTGTGAAGAAAAATGATGGAATATTGAGACTTTGCATTGACTTCAGGTAGTTGAACATGGTAACTGTGAAGAATAAGTATCATTTTCCAAGGATCGATGACCTCTTTGATCAGATAAAAGATGCAAAAATATTCTCCAAGATTGATCACAGGCCAGGTTATCATTAGGAAAGAATTAAAGAAGAAGACACCATCAAGACTAGTTTCAGAACAACTTATGGTCATTATGAGTTCATAGTGGTGCCATTTGGATTATCAAATGCACCAAATGTCTTCATGTGTTTAATGAATGGCATTTTATGAGAATACTTAGATAAGTTTTTCATTGTATTTTTAGATGACATTCTTATATATTCTAAATCAGAGAAAGATCATGAACAACACTTGAGGATGGTATTACAAGTATTAAGGGCGCATCAATTGTATGCCAAATTGAACAAGTGATCATTTTATTAGAAGCAAATTCATTATTTGGGACATATCATTTCGGAGGAAGGGATAACAGTGGATCCTGAGAAGATAGAGACCATTAGAGGATGGTCAATGCCAAAGAATGTGATAGAGGTTAGATCATTCATGGGCCTTGCAGCATATTATAGGAGATTTATTGAAGGATTCTCAAAGATTGCACACCCAATCACTTCCTTGCAAAAGAAGGTTGTGAAGTTTCAGTGGACATTGGATTGTGAAAAGAGTTTCCAACACTTGAAGCATTTATTAACAAGTGCTCCAATACTAAGGATTATTGATCCAAATGAAGACTTCATTGTATGCATCGATGCATGTAAAGAAGGGATTGGTGGAGTCCTCCATTAAAATGGGTATGTTGTATACTTTGAATCAAGGAAGTTTAAGAAGCATGAAAAGAACTATGCTACTCATGATTTGGAGTTGGCATCCATAGTGCATTCCTTGAAGATGTGGAGGCACTACCTCATGGGAAAAAGGTTTGAGTTGAGGATAGACCATAGTGGAATGAAATACTTATTTGGACAGACAACTCTAAATGCTAGGCAAAGCAGGTGGTTAGGAAATACAACTCCATGTATTCCCCTACAAGGTCATAAAATAGGTGATAAAGCCTACTAGTTTGGTAACATAAATCCTTCTCTGCTTTATAGCTGCTCAAATATGGTTGAATGTCCGTGGAAATCACATGTGAGTGAAATTTTGATGCAGATTGTTGATCCACATCTCTTTTTCCTTCTCTAGTAACATCTACTAGCTGATGGCAAGAGATCTCCTCATGTATATCAATGAATGGATGTTTCTCTTTAGCATGCTTCTCATTTATAATTGTTGGAGATGAGATAAGATGCACATTTATCCCTTCCATTTATCCTTCATGGCTCTCCCAAGGATCAGATCCATAATTATCATATACAAGAACCATGCTACGAGGTTCCAAAGAAACCATGAAAAATCTATGCTCTTCATCATCTTCGCTGGGGTATTCATCAAAAATTGTGTTTTTTCGGTTAGTATTTGAAATAAATTTTTCATCATAAGAAGGACTGCCAAAAACATTTGTTTCAAGAACATAAATATCCTCTGTATTTTCTTCATAAGAGAAACAAACAAAATTTTCATCTAATGTAGATGAATAGGGAAGAGAAAGAGTTGATTCCTCATCCAAGGCATTATCTTCATTCTCACAGCCTTCATAAGAATTAATTATATCTTGAACACAATCCTTATACTCCTCACAACAACTATGAAAAATTAACTCAGAGGAATAAAACTTTTGACAATGAATATTGAAAGCTGCATGAAACTCTTCGAGTGAAGAACTGCTAGAAATCTCAAGAGAGTGATACCAAATACGAGAATCTCCTAGAAGAGAGTACATAAACAACTTCATATGTATGTCTTCATGTTGGATGTCAAGCTATTGTATCAAAGAATGAAATTCTAGAACATGTTCAAGAGGGTTGTCATTCTTTCCTTCATAAAATATTGGCAACAGATCTTTCCATTCATCGATATGAGGCGCAGTATGTGGATAACTAGCTATGGCTGAGAAGTTGAGTGGGGAAAACCTTCTGGCCAAGATCGCCTCCATAGACATTTTATTTTTCACCTTTCAGTGGAGTCACCAACAGATTCTGCATAGTGGAGTTGCCATGGTGAAAGATAAGCAGTTAGAACAATGTGTTCATCTTCAGTTCACCATCTAAAATTGGATCTCTTCGTTGTCATTCTCCTAGGGAAGATATATTCACTTCCGTCCCCAGCAATGATGCCATGAATGTTAGCACTAAGAACCACCCTTATACTATTAGAGGATAATCCCAGTACCCATCAAAAGTAAAATGTATTTAAATGTTTCGAGAAGGTGGATCAACAAGACTTTAAGAAAGGAAAAGATAATATAGGTTACTGCAGATCAGTCCTAGACCATTGGGAAATGGAGTCATAACTAGTCTGCTCAATGAAGGCATTTAAATTGCATATTAGACAAAGGATTTATGTGGTGATGAGGATAAGGAAGACATAATGGGTCTGAGTGATAAACGATGAAACATGGGCAAGATGACAGCAGATCCTTTACTTCCTCAGGAATCCATAAATCATAGATGCTACATCCAGACAAGAAGAAAATAGAAAGTGTCTGAGAGATAAATGATGAAATATGGGAAAGATGACAACATATCCTCTACTTCCTCAGGAATCCATATATCATAGATGCTACATCCAAACAAGAATAAAATAGAAAGTGTCTAAGAGATAAACGATGAAATATGGACAAGATGACAATAGAGCCTCTACCACTTCAGGAATCCATATATTATAGATGCTACATCTAGACAAGAAGAAACAAAAAATCATGTAAACTAAGAAGACATTCTGATAAAACAACTCAAAGGAATCATTAATAACATAATATTTACAATCCATGCCCCTCATTCTTACAAACTAAAAAATACAGTGCCCTGATCATTAATCTCTCTCGGCTCTCCAGCCTCTAAACACCCTCCTTTACATACCATTCATCTAATGTATTTATAGTCAAAACAATAGACATGTCTTGATGCTTGGGTGCCTCTTTTCTAGTGTCGTATGTCCTCTCTTATCTGTCATGTTCCTTCTGTCAGAAGGAAACTTTGGTCAGCATGGGTTTGTAGGAGAAACTACCCTCTATGGTACCTCATGCTGACAATCTTCTATCTCCACAGTCGGACCCTCCATGCTTTCTAATTACTGAGTGAGTCGAGATTTCAACCACTAGTCCTTTATTTTATTATCTGAATCCTCAAGATTGGGAAGAGGTTTAATGCCTATGGGTCTACCACGTGTTTCTCTCGGATTTGACGTTATATAAGCACGTGATTGTGGGGTCGTCAAAGGAGGTTTGGATCCACACCGCTTTTGATCCCACAATTCACCACCTTCCACCACGTAGCCCTTTCGCCATACCATGGTTTCAATTGTGGGACCGCTCAATAATTTTATTGTTCGAGCATGTTTTGTCCCGGCAATGAAGCGTGGTCGTCGATCTGGTCATGATCTACGATCTGAAAAGCCCTAATTTGCTGCCACGCGCCGCTCTTGGATGGACCCTGTTTCCTACTACAAATATCAACGATTCACAATTACTTAGAGAGTTTGGTCTTTGGTACTTTTCAATTTACAACTCTTACAATCCTCTAGAGTGTCCTATCTCTGAAGTGAGAGATCTTCCTCCACATGTCCTCCTGTTTTGGATGGTCAAGATTAACTTCAGGAGTTTGGGCTTCGAGATATTTATTCTACTTTCTCGCTCAATCCTTTGAAGTGCAGAATTCATGAAGTGTGTGATCTGTCGATGCGTGTCCTCAACCTTCAATGGCTCAGATTTGCTTCAGTACTTTGGGATGTTTGGATGGAAATCTCCCGAAGTAACTTTCTCCTGGTTGACGTGGAAGCCTCTTGTTAACTTCGAGACTTCGGGCCTTCAGGTGATACTACTACAAAGATCAACGAATCTTGTTGATTTTATATCAATGGTCCACAATTACTTCGAGAGTTCAGGCTTTGGGCCTTCGAGAGATATTACTACAGAGATCAAAAACTCTTGTTGATTTGAGATCAACGATCCACAACTACTTCGAGAGTTTGGACTTTGGGCCTTCGAGAGTCCTTTACTCACTCAACTTTTTCTTTCTTTCTCCTGAAGTAGGAGATCTCCTGATGCATGTCCCTTGCTTGAAGATAAACAATCTTGAGCGATTGCAGGCTCACAACTTGCATAGACTTTAATTTCCTTTCCGATCCCTGCAATGCGAAGATGCTCGTTTGTAGTGGGATCGATATGCACCATTGATTTGTTGATCTAGCAAGATCAATGATTCTGAGCGATTGTGGGCTCACAACTTACAAAAAATTTAATTTTCTTCACGATCCCCCGCAATGCCTCCCCTCCGTCGATCTCTCTCCAATGATATCCGACGACTATGACTTAATCCTAGCATTATTTGACGGATGATATTGCTCTCCCTCAGATCTTACGGCTGAAAATTAAACCTGCTTATTTTCTTGTATTTCAAACCTGAAATGGACTACTTTGAATGTTGCATTTTTCTCATAGTTTTTCCTGCGCATACAACATACTTGACCGACCTGAATTTTCAACCAGAAGAGGAAAAATTTATAGGAAGGCATGCAAAAAAGAGAGAGACTCGATAGAGGTGCAAACCTAGGTATCAACAATAACTGCATATGGCCCATGGCAACTTTATGTGCTAACATGAGGAATCACAATAAAAACCTAATTAAACAAATTGGGAAGCTTAATGACAATAACAAGTTGTTGGAAAATAAGTTAGAAAAACTTATCAAGAAGGAAGAATCAAATCCTCAGATTTAAAAATCCAACTTGTTGGAAAAGGAACAAATACAAATCCAATCAACATCACAACTAATGAAATTGTAAATCCAATTGAAGTAAGGACAACATCAAAGGTTGAAGTACAAATAATGGAAATTCTAGATGTACTTACTAATAGAAATTCAACGATAAACAAAGCAACACCATTGCATGGAGAAGATATAGTACCAAAATTAAACCGAGAAAACACTACAAGCATGATAAGGGTAAGTCATGCTATAAAAGCACCCTATGAACACCCTAATCACAAAATAAGGTACATCAACAAGTTGGTTTATCAACATCATTCATAATGAAAAAAAATGACCTAACTTCCGAAGAATATTTATGCCATTTCAATTGAATCTCATAATAACAATTTATCATGGGAATCTTATAAGCACAATATTCCACAAAGGATCAAATTAGGATGGTCATATCCTTTTGCAGTTTGAAAATTATGTTCAACAATTAGAACTTCATACCATTTCGTATCATCAACCATCATAACATCAAAAACATATAATCATGCAAAGACATTACAACCCAGAGCAAAGACGCAAATCCTTTCCATAAAAATGCTTTGAGGAAAAATAATTTTTAAAGGGGAAGGCAATGTAATAAACATAAATATATAAAAATAAATAATAATTATAATGAAAATTCATCATTATAAAAATACATCTCTTAACAAAAGGACATGATTCTTAGTGAAAAAGACACCCGCCTAGGTATTTATATAGGGCCCTCATTGTATTCAATCATTATCTATCAATCTTATATATTTGTATTCAATATATTATTTGATGCAGATGGATATCTTTATAGTCTTCCAAATATTTTGGATATTTTTGGTGTGAACTAGATTGGTTTGCCACAGGTGCATAAATAATTACATTCTCTGTTCAAAGGGAAGATTGGTGTTGGGTATGTGTTATATTCTTTGCACGAGTAGTAGTGTCTGAGCGTCTGCGCCAGGCAAGCAGGGGGGTTAGAGGGGGGTGCAGGGGGGCAGAGCCCCCCGCGCGGGGGTTCAGGGGCAGCGCCCCCGAAATTTTTTTTTTAGGACAACATATTTCCGCCGGGACGACATATTTCTGGGACAACATATTTTTGGGACGACATAATTCTGGGAAAACATATTTTCGGGACGACATATTACCAGGACGACATATTTCCGAGACCACATGATATTAGGTGGTTTTTTGACACATGGTTTTTTGCCGATGGTTTTCTATTTTCGGTTAAGTAATTAGGGTTTTGGACTAATCCAGGTCATTGGGTTAGGGTTTTGGATGCCATTGGCTCCTATATGTATATTGTATTGTAAACAATGTAACACAATGTATGAATATAATATATGTTGGTTTTCCTGGTTTGGGTTTCCAGGTGAAAAATCTCTGTGTAATGTTTGTATTTGCCATTGTATCTTTTCTGAATATCAGTTTGCAGTAGATATTGTACAAGGTTAGAATTTACATTTGGAATCAGATCTTTATTGGCAGGGGGACACCTTTGTCATCAAGGGTTTGGCTCGGGACTGTGATAAGCCTTGTTAGAGTGGGAGATCTGCGGTATTGTTTTTCAGGTGAAAAGAAATGGCAAGCAATTCGAAGATGGAGATCGAGAATTTTAATGGGAAAAGATTTGAGCTNACACAATGTATGAATATAATATATGTTGGTTTTCCCGGTTTGGGTTTCCAGGTGAAAAAATCTCTGTGTAATGTTTATATTTTCCATTGTATCTTTTCTGTTCTTTTCTGAATATAAGTTTGCAGTAGATATTGTACAAGGTTAGAATTTACGTTTGGTATCAGAGCTTTATTGGCTTCAGGGGGACGCCTTTGTCGTCAAGCGTTTGGCTCGGGACTGTGATAAGCCTTCTTACAGTGGGAGATCTGTGGTATTGTTTTTCAGGTGAAAAGAAATGGCAAGCAATTCGAAGATGGAGATCGAGAAGTTTAATGGGAAAAGCTTTGAGCTATGGAAGCTCAAGATGGAAGATCTTTTGGTGGACAAAGATCAGCGGATCGCGGTAGATCCAGGTACTGCACCTACAGGAACTTCTGCAGATGACTAGAAAAAGACAGATCGGAAGGCAAAGAGCACAATTCGACTGTGTCTCTCTGATTCAGTATTACTGAATGTGTCAGAGGAATCTACAGCCAAGGATTTATGGGAAAAGTTGGGGAAGTTGTATCAGTCTAAGTCCCTGGTAAATAAACTATTCCTGAGAA
>JASDQU010013159.1:228160-255027 GCA_032191745.1 Picea mariana
TGCAGTTCATTATTGATGAAGCACTTAAAAAACAATATCATGATATGTGCAATTAGTTTACAAAATTATGCCCTAGATCATTCCTAGAACATCCACTTAGAAAGAATTAAGTTTGTTTGGTGGTAAAAATCCTTTCAAGGTGAAGATTGGTCATAACATTCTCTATTCAAAGGAAAGATTTATGCTAAGACACTTAATAAGTGGTTTCATACACTACAAACCTATTTTGGTGCCAACAATTTTAGTGATGTTGTAATAAACATAAATATATTAAAATAAATATAAGTAATTAATAATTAATAATGAAAATGTAAATTCTAACCTTGTACAATGTCTATTGTAAATAGATATTCAGAAAAGAACAGAAAAGATACAATGGCAAAAACAAACATTACATAGATATTTTTCCCCTGGAAACCCAAACCAGGAAATCCAACATATATTATATTCATTCATTCATTGTGTTACATTGTTTACAATCCAATATACATATAGGAGCCAATGGCATCTAAAATCCTAACCCAATGACCTGGATTAGTCCAAAACCCTAATTCCATAACCAGAAATAGAAAACCATCGGCAAAAACCATGTGCCGAAAAAACCACCTAAATACATGACACGTTTCTCGAGGTAGGTGTCATGTTTCCCGAGGCATAAAAAAAAATTTCGGGGGCGCTGCCGTCGGACCCCCGCGCAGGGGGATCCGCCCCCTGCACCCCCCGGGGGGGGCCTAGCATCCCCCCTTGTGCGCCCGACGCATACGCTCAGACACTACTACTCGTGCAAAGAATATAACACATACCCAAGAGAAAAGACATCATTATGAAAAGACATGTCTTAACAACAGGACATGATTCTTAGTGAAAAAGGGTCCTGCATAGATATTTATATGGGGCCTTCATTGTATTCAATTATTATCTATCAATCTCATATATTTTTATTCAATATATTATTTGATCTAGATGGATTTCTTTATATTCTTCTAAATATTTTGGATATTTTTTGTACGAACCATATTGTTTCACCACATTTGGTATCATAGCTTTGTTTTATGATCCCAACCATTGGCCACATATTATCAATAAAATTTTATATGATCTAAGGTCTTTGAGGAAAAGAAAAATCCTCCCTTGGCCGTTGAAAAACCATAATTTATGTTGCAAAAATCCGTTATTCCATTAAAAATTCAAAGAAAACAAAAATCAAGAAAACTTTTATAAGGAGAATTGACAAAGAAAAATGAAAATTTTGTCCATACAAGTTATTCAAGCCTCTCTACCAGTCAAATATAGTGTTGTGTAATTAAATTAAAACCATTGTATGATCAATTAACAATCCACACATTAGATTCATACAATAACTGAATTAATTGCAGAGCATCCATTTCCATTGTATAACATTGTATCATCCGATGCAATGTCACCATTTTTCCATACTGTTGCATATCTCGTACAATCACAATTGTTAAACAAATTTCAATATCCATCGTACCTAACAATTAAAGTACCATATAGATCAATTTATCGGTTGTGCAATTAAGTGATTATTGGACTGTACCATCCGTACGATTAACATATGATCCAGATTTATGAGTGGAACGAAATGAATAATAGACTAAATAAAATAATATAGAGATACAGAGAACAACAAAATATATCCAATGAACAATAATTTCTATTGAATAAATAAAATAGGTTGAAACTGTAAAACTGTAGAACTAAAAACAACTTGCTTGAATGGTGGTAGCTATCTCTAAGAAGAGATGTGGCTTCTACATGCATCCATCTTAGCAGAATGATTACAACGAGGCTCTACATCCAAAAACCTAACCCTAGGAGATAAATCACCAAAAGTTATGTGGGCCCCAATGGGTAAATTTGTACCTCAACTTCCTAGGGTCGTAACTTTTGCATACGACCTCCATTTTAGGTGTGTGATAGCCCATTGGAAAGGTATTTTTGAGAACTACACATTATGGCATCAAACTTTGACTTTGTCTACAGTTTGGTTGTGGCAAGGCAAAAAAAGAAACATTGTTTAGGGCCCCAAAAGGGCCCTGGAAGTACAGGAAGATGTACTGATATGAAAACTTCGAAACTAAGCCAGTTGGATTAGGTGGGAGGCCACCAATATCCACCTAGAAGCGATGTAGGGATTCATGTAGCCTCGAAAGTGTAAAACTCACAATTACAAATAATTACAAAAGAATGTGTGGAACTAAAGCTGTCAAAAGGAGAAAGTTGGAATAGGTGGGTGGCCACCAATATCCACCTAGATCAGTCCTCCCCCCTTAGGAAGAAATTGTCTCCATTACGTTGAGTTCCCCCATCATGTGAGGAAAGTTCTGTTGAATTTGGCTTTGGGTGAGCAACTTTCCTTGGTGCAGGAGTTTCCCTACCTTGAAAAGCCGATAAAGATGGATCCTTTGTTGGCAAGTTCCCTTGACCTATGTGTCCACTATCTTATCAGTGGATGCCTATTCCATGTAATCATGGTTGAGCTCTATTGGTGTCAATTGTTATGCTCTCTATGAGGTGTCCAATAATGGTGGAAAATATGGTTGGAGGAGGTCCACATTAAACACTGGGTGAAAACCAAGGAAGGGGGGAGTGTTAAGCTCAAAATCATTTTCACCCACAACCTTGGTGATAGTGTAAGGCCCATAGCGAAGTGGACAGAGATTCTGATGGTGCCCTGTAAGGCCTTCTTTCTACAAATGTAACCAGACCTTGTATCCCACTTGACATTTGTGAGTTACCCAGTGTTGATCAAGGCATTGCTTGTACTTAGCATTGGCTTTATGCAAAATCTCATGGACATGTTGGCGAATGTGTTGAATCCGCTAAATGAATCTGGTGGCTTTATCGGCCTCAAACTAAACATGGGAAGAATATTTCTATGTTGTTTTAAGAGGTAGTGTAACATCAATGGGACCCAAGGGTTGGAATCTCAGCCCCACCTAAAAGGGGCTATGGTTGGTGGAGCTATGGAGAGCCTTGTTGTAGCTATGTTGAACATAGGGAAGAATCTCATCCCATGTACACAGATGCTTAGAGTTATACATGCGCAAGATGTGCACAATCATCTGATTGACGACCTTTGTTTGGCCATTGGTTTGAGGGTGTAAGGCAATGGATTTAGTGATCTTGGTGTCCAACAGTGACTAGAGACTCAACCAAAATGTGTTGAGGAACTTGTTGTCCCAATCGAATATGATGGTATGTGGTATCCCAAAATGGACCCACGCTTGTTCGAAGAAGATCTTGGTAGTACTCGTCGCTATGATGCTTTTTTTGCAGGCTGTGAGAATGGTCATGTTCGAAAATAGATCAACTACCACAAATACACAAACATTTCCTTGCTTGGTAGAAAGAAGGTCAGACATGTAATCCATCGAGATGGATTCCCAAGGCCTCTCGGGAGTAGGAAGAAGGGTGTATAATCCTTGCTTCTTGATGGTTGTCTTGGAAATGGCAAAAGCAATGCAAGATATGATATACTTGTTGACGACATGTTGAATTTTTGGCCAATAAAAATGTTTCTGTAGAACAACCACAGTTTTATCCACACCAAAATGTCCTTCCATCTAACTATAGTGAGCCTCCCAAATCAGGTTTGCATGCTCGCTTGCAGGAACATAGAGATGGCCCAAATGGCGTAACAGTCTGTCCTGAATCTGAAAATCGATGACACTCACACCTGTACCCAAGAGATGATAGGTGGTGGTGAAGTCCGGATCTTTTTGATAAAGTTGGGGCCAGTCATATGCCTCATTCCCATAGGAATGGAGCATGGTGGTGAGTGAAGCCACAGGAGGTCGATTGAGGCAGTCAATGACATGATTTGTGCTCCCTATCTTATACTTGATGTTGAGATGCAACTGTTGTAGGTAGGTGGACCACTTCTGATGGCGGTCGTTCAACAAATTCCCCTATGTTTGTATGAACTACAAAGGCTTGTGATCAGTGTGGATGATTGTCTCCTTTCCCAGAATGTAATGTTTCCATTAACGACATGCTTGTACAATGGGATACATGTCCTTGTCATAGATGGGGTATTTCCGGATAGTATCTCAAAGTGTCTCACTATGGTATTCCACCAGATGACTGTGTTGAGTGAGAATTGTGCCTACAACATAGTCGAATGCATCAGTATCAATATCGAATGGTTGTTGCAGACTGGGTAAGGAGAGTACTATAGATGAGCACAAGTGATGCTTCAGATCATCAAATGATCATTGTTGTTCCTTCCCCCATGTGAAATGTTCTCTTCCACTACCCTTGGTCACTTGGCTGAGGGCCCATACAATATGTGAGAATCCCAACATGAACCATCAGTAGAAGTTGGTAAGTCCCAAGAAGCTTCGAAGCCCGATTAGTGTGGTCGGGGTTGGCCAATCATAGATGACGTGGATATTAGTTGGATCAACATGTACCCCATGCTCATCAACAGTGTATCCCAACTTTTGGACTTTGTTCATGCCAAAGGAGCATTTTTCCAAGTTGGCATATAGCTTGTGCTACTATAGAGTGCTCAAAACCTATTGAATATGTTGCATGTTCTCCTCCCAAGTTTTGTTGAAGATGAGGATTTTATCCAAATATACCACCATAAAAGAGTTGATGAAGGGTCTCAATACATCATCCATCAACCTCATGAAAGTGGTTGGTGCATTTTTTAAGCCAAAGGGCATGACCAGCCATTCGAAGAGACCTTCTTTAGATTTGAAAGTTTTCTTCCATACATCAGTTGGTTCGATAGGAACCTGGTGGTAGCCAGACTTTAGGTCAATCTTGCTGAAGAACTTTCCCCCCTTGAGTTGGTCAAGAAGGTCATCAATTCGGGGAATTGGGTATCGGTTCCTGACTATGATTTTGTTTAATGATCTGTAATCAATGCAGAGATGCCAGGTCCTATCTTTCTTCTGCACTAGTACAATTGGGATTCAAAAAGGGGAGGATTTGGGTCTGATGTGCCCCTTTTGAAGCAACTATTGGATCTAAGGCTTGATTTCATTATTTTCCATCAACAAGCGGTGATAGACTGGTCCATTAGAAAGAGGTGCACCAAGGGTTAGATCAATTAGATGCTTGACTTGGCAGTGCGTCAGTACCCTGGTGGGTGAGGAGAAGATGTCTATGTACTCTTCCACGATCCCATCCACTTGATTCTACTGCAAAGAGAGGATTTGTGTAGAGGCCACGGATGTGGCGAAAAACTTCTACTTACTGTGGGCATGGATCACAAAGAATACAAACTTCTTGGTTTGTGAAATGACCTTACTGCATTGCTTAGCAAATATTAAACAAATAGTGATACGTGGTGCTACCTCTGGTATCCTGTACAATTGTCTACCCAAAGTAATGATAAAACTGCGGGGTCTAGTCTCATGCATAGCATGTCGCTTCCACAAATATGGTTGTCCTAAAATAACATCACAAAATTCAAGGGTAAAAATATCACACAATACCTCATCTTTGAAAGGCTTGAGGTCATAGGGACGATGACACTACTAGATAACACAAAGATCTCTTCCTTGGCGAAACCAATTGATGGTGTAGGGTTGTGGGTGCAGTGTCATCGGCAGGTCCAACAACTTGACAACCTTTGATGAGATTAGGTTCTTCTAACTACCGCTATTGACAATGAAATGATGCAGATCCCCCTTTACCCACATCTGTGAGTGAAATAGGCGTTCCCCTTCCTTTGGTTCTTCTGGTTTGCTTGGCCAGAATTTTGTGGTAGAAACAATGGCATTGGGTTCAACATCGATAATACGCTTCCCTCCTTTTGGATTTGATTTGGAGTCAGAATCTTCCTCTGACTCAGAATATTTCAGCTCGACCACCAGTGACTTCTTAGAGTGGCATTATTTGGTGTTGTGCCAAGGGATTTTATGATATTCACACCATTTTCCTGTGTCCTTCTTCAACTTATCATTACCCTTCTTGTGTTTCGTCTTGGACTGGTTGTCCTAAGAGTGGCCATATTTTCTTTGTCCCTTGTTTTTTGGGTTGGGGCCACCTTTTCCCTTCTTTGGCTATGAGGAATTTGCAGATCCAAACTCTCTCCTCTTCTTCTTAAATTTATGTTTGATCTTAACAACATATCTATAAGCCATACCCAATGATGCGATGTTCAGAAACTTTATTTATGTTTGAATGTATCTATGCAGACAACCACGATATTTGAGCACCAGATGTCATTCAGAGTCTTTGATATCCAATTTGGTGCAGAGGGTATGGAAAATATTGGTGAAACCTGGTATTGTCTAGTCCCTTTCCTGACACAGGGTGGTTCATCTTGTGTATTGGTCCTCGTAGCTTCCAATATTGTAGTAATGTTCTTTAATGGAATCCCTGAAGTAATTCCATGTGGGGGAGACTGCAAATATTGCAGATTCCCTTATGGCCTTTTGCTTAGAGTAAGTATCCCACCAATCCATAACTTGGGGGACGACCTTGAGGAGTGCAAAAGTAATGATTTACATATCGGAAAAATTATGGACCGAAAAATACCCTTCGAGCAGATTCAACCATTTATCTACAACATCCACATCTATCAGTCCTTCAAATAATGGAATATCAAAATTTACATGTACCTTGAAGGCGGTTTCATGGCCATTTGATGAAGATGCGTCTCATGTGGGAAACCGTGAAAGGCTCTGTGCAAATTTTTCCATCATTTCGTTCATTTTTCATGCAAGGGATTCCTAGAGAAACATTTTAAAAGGATCTCCTTCTCCATCATATTTATTTTCATCCCTCATGGGTTGTTGTCGAGCTTGGTGTGATCGATATTGCAAATGCTAGACTGGTTCAAGTCCCAACTTCGTGTACCCAGATCTTGTCGGGGACATGCACGAAGAAAAATAAATGAACATCAGACCACTCTGATACCACTAATCCAGATTTATGAGTGGAACGATATGAATAACAAACTAAATACAATAACACAGAGATATGAAGAACAATAACAGATATCCAGTGAACAATAAATTCTATTGAATAAATAAAATACGTTGAAACTGTAAAACTATAGAACTGAAAACAACTTGCTTGAATGGTGGTATCTATATTTGAGAAGAGATGTGGTTGTTACGTGTATCCGTCTAAGAAGAATGATTAAAATGAGGCTCTAGAGGCCTTTTTAACATTACCCATGAATGCCAAAACCATAGAAATCCAAAAACTTAATCCTAGGAGATGAAACGCCAAAATTTATGTGGGCCCTGATGGGTAAGTTGGTACCTCAACTTCCCCATGTAATACTCCTAGGCTGAACCCCAACTGTAAATGTAAATGTACTTAAGCTGGTGAGATGTTTGGTATCATTTTGCATGCACCTTCCATGGTATAGTGCGTACATGTACTGCGCACTAAAATGATGAAGTGTACACATTCCAGTATACCGCGTGTAACAAACTTAAGTGCCCGTGATTTTGAGGCCAAGAAGCCTTTGTGTATATGTTGTGTTTTATAGGTTGGTGAGCCAGTTATTATAAGCTAGGAGGCTTATGTGTTGAATTAGGCTGGAGAGCCTCGATGCTAAAGGCCAGTGAACCTAATTTTGTATATGTCTTATCATTAATATAATACATTGTTGCGTGTCGACCGACCACGATAAAAGTGTATGGGGGACTAAAACTCCACTAGTTAAAGAAAGGGGGATAAAAGTTAAAGATAAGGGCTAAGCTAGGGAGCTTAAGTCAAAAAGGGATATTATATTAATATTCCTTAAAGTATAAAGTATGGATAATTATTTTACCCTAAGTTCTAAGGATGGGGACAAGTGGGCCAAAGTAGTTCTCAACATGATAAGTGTCAAGTTGGGAACATGCATACATATAGTTTGGACTTAGTTCATTTCCCATGATTCCATCATCATTCACTCACTCATTCATCTTTTCTCTGTACCTTCCTATCATTGTACCCGTACCTGTACCTATATATGTACCTCGATTGAATTAGGAGTTGGACTGAAGAAGTAGGTTGTCAGACCTGTGCATTTGAAGAGGCGGGTTGTTAGGCCCATGGACTGAAGAAGTAGGTTGTCAGGCCTGTAAGAACCTATCTCTAGGTGAGAGAGGTTCTTGGGGAAGTGATTTTTCTAGAGGGAGCTCAATGACAACTATAGTTCTCTAAGAATTCCTGTCCAACATGTTGTTGAAGCTCTAGAAGGAAAGTGGGGCAGCCGAAGGACTATTGAGCAGAGAAGGGGCACACTTCCTGGGGTGGGACAGACATGTGGGGAATGAGAGGTTGTAGGTTGTTAGTGTGAGTTGACTCCTGAGACATAATCCTTCCTATTGACTTTGCAACTTCCAGTTGTCTCATCCTATTCTAGGAATCCCTTACCCAGGTGGAGTTTAGTCCCTGTTCGGGGGTGACCCACTACTGAGAGTGATGAGAAGCGTGTTATAAGGATGGGAGGTTCATGGAAGGTCTTCACACAGTTGGTGATATTTTGACCAAGATAAGTGTCAATTGTGTGTTAAATCACATGTTGCATTATTATGTATGCGTTTATTTTTATGGGTTTTTCCTGTGTGTGCTGCTTGTGTATTTTTATTATTATTCTGTATGAATCTGTGCATTTGCAGAATGTATTTGTGTGTTTTAATTTTTATAAATAAATTTCTGCAAGAGTTTATGTGTGTATATGTTTTAATTTTGTATATAGTTTGAAAATTTGTTGTGGCAAAGCCCAATTGGATGTTGGGCATGCTACAATATGGTATCAGAGCTCCAATTTTCAACACTAATCCTGGATGGGTTGAGCAAGTTGAATTCAAGTGAAATTTGATAGAGAATTGATTTCAAAGTGGCCAAATTTCAAGTTACAGTGTGTCCATTGTAAAAATAAGAAGCAATTGAGTGGAATTGGGAAAAGCCCCAATTTCTATTGTTAAATTCATGCAAAAATTGAGAAATTTGGCCAAGTGGTGAGATATTCATAATTTAATATATGTTCTAGAAAATTCAGACTTGGAATTGGTCAAATTTGAATTCACAGGGAAGCCATGACAGATGGAGCGAGATTAGTTAAATAAATTTCTCAATTCGTGAATTGAGTTTGGAAAAAAAATCATTTCAGGAATGTCAACCAACAACGATTTGTTGTTGCAAAGGTTGAATTGGTGTTATCGGAGTGAAATTTCACAAATTTCATAGTTGCAGAATGTCCATGGTGAAAATTGGGAATTTTTTAGGCAAAAGCCCCAATTTCTCCAACGAAATTCACGAGGAATTGTTGCGCAGAAAAATGAAGGTGCACATGTGTGTGCACTAAAAATGTGTGATGCGCAGTGAAAATCTTGTGATGTGTGGAAAATAAGGGTGTGTGGTTGTCCGTGCTAAAGTTTTGTGTTGTGGAGTACAAGTTGGGATGTACAGAAAAATAGTGGTGCATGGTTGTGCACACTTAAATTTAGCATTGTGCAGTGCAAAGTGGTAATGCGCGAAAAATAATGGTGCACGGGTATGCACACTTAAATTTGGTGTTGCGTGGTCAGAGTGGTAATGCATGGAAAATATTAGTGCGTGGGTGTGCACACTTAAATTTGACATTATGCGGTGTAGAGTAGTAATGCTCGCAAAATAACAGTGTGCGGGTGTGCACACTTAAATTTGGCATTGCGTGGAGTAGAACTAGGGAAGCGTGAAAAAATAATAGTGTGCAGATATGTGCACTAAATTTATCACTCCGCGGTGCATATTAGGTGTGTGCATGCATAATACTAGAGCATGTGGTGTGCGCAATATTGGCAATGCACAGAGGAATTTTGTTGGTGCATGTGCAATGTGGGTATGCAATGCATGCATGCTGCATATTCATGTCATGCGAGAGTTTAATTAATAGTGTGCACGAAATACTAGTGCATGGTGGGAGCGTACTAAACTTTGACATGGTGAAGCACATAGAGTGCAATGCGCACGAAGTATTCGCATGTGACACAAAAAATGCACGCAACAGGTATTAGTGCATGAACCAAAATTGTGCATGGTAGATATTGGCATGCAACACAAAAGTAGTGCGCACCAATTATTGGCGTGACATAGAAGTGATCCACATTGGTTATAGGTACATGAAGAATGCACTACCTTATGGTGTTATTGCGCATGCGAAAGATGGATGTAGATGTTGAAATTTGGCCCGAAGTCGTTTGGATGGTCTACAACAATAGAAAACCAATGAATTTCTGCGACATTTTATACTGTTTGAAGGTCATCTTTTTACAACGCGATTTTGAGGTCCTAAACAACAATTTTAGCTACTCAAAAACTTTGAGAATAAAGTGTAACAAGGTACACTATGTCTCTACATCTCAAATGAAAGAGCCCGGAGAGAGATTTCTAATGGTGTAAACCATTCTTCAAACAAAGATTTTATGAGGAAGTTACAGGACAAACAGTGGAGGGTGAATTTTAAGACCCAACTAACTTCAAAGGGCCATAACTTTATTCTCTAGAATCATAGTGAGGCACAGGAGCAATTTATGGAAAGATATTGAACCATAGAAAACATTCCTAGAGATGAATTAAAATTTTGGGCATGTTAAAAATGTTTAAGATGGCACAAAAGGTACCTATATCATTCCTGACCAAAAAACATTAATTGGCCTAGAACTTCAGCATGTTGTAACTAGCAGCCTGGAACCTAGAAAGAGGGGAAACTTGGAAAGAATGTCCAAAATATGTATATGAAGAAACCCAACTCCTACCAAAACTCTAATGTAGTAGTTGCAAAAATTCATAATTACAACACAGATTTGCACCAAGTTGAACTATGAACAAAAGAATTAATGGACAATTTTCAAATAACCATAACTCCTGGTCAAGACTCAGAATTGAGCATGGAAGTAGGCGTTGGAAATTTCTTGGATAGTAGAATATAACTATTCACCCAGAAAATTGATCTGGGCAATCAATTTTTCAGGAAATCAGAAGAAAGAATTATGATGCATTGTTGAACCATAATTGTACATAATTTCATGAATTTGTTAAAATATTTAACCTAACAAATTTTGTTGGTTGCACATTTTGCAGAGTTAACAGCTGTTAGATCCGATTATGATCAACAAAAAGTGAAGAGGGATGGAATATACATAGGGGCATTACATTCATGAAGATGAGATCAGAAGGATGGATGTCCATATAGGCATTGAAGGATCAAACTCAAATAGACATGGAGAAGGAAAGGAAGAAAACATGAATATGGTAGAGAGCATTAAAAATTTGCAAAAGGATGTCCAAAGTCACAAGGATGATAATGAAAGGCTTATGAAATCCAAGGAGCGACATGAGGACTTCAAAATTAAGTTAATGCAGAGCTTGAACATAATATAAAATAAATTAGATAGGGAGAGTGGCTCAAGCAAATCAGGAAGTCACAGGTCTCCTGATGAGAAAAGAAGAACATGAAGTGTTAGTAGACCTGACCATCACTCCCCCAAACATTCCAATAGGAGAGAACAAAACATCTCAATTCCATCCCCTATCAGGAAGCATAAGATGCCTAGGGTGGATGATCTATGAGGAGAAATGAACAAAATCAAACCTACTACATTCGATGGTGAGCACAAGAAGGATGAAGATGTAGAGACATGGATGCTAGGCATGGGAAAATATTTTCAATTGCATAATTATTCTTCTCATGCAGAAGGAAGAATTTCCATCTATCAACTCAAGGGAAAGGCATCCATGTGGTGGGATTAGCTTGTGCAGGTACAACACATTAAAAATAAAAATGTTATTTGGAGGGAATTCAAGAAGTATTTTGAAAAGAAATATTTGACTAAGAGATACTATGACAAGAAAATGAAAGAGTTATTTGAACTCAAACTTGGGAGTATGGCCATAGATGAATATGAAAGAAGGTTTTTAGAACTGTTGAAGTATGTTTCTTTCATCAAGGATGAGACAATTAATAGTCATAGGTATTTGAGTGGATTTCCATCATTCATAAGTGACAAAATACAAGGGATGATCCCAAAACATTGGAGGAGACAATAAGGCGAGCTAAATGCCTATACAATCAACAAAAATCAAGGCCAAATTTTTAAAACTCTTGGGAAGACAAGAAGAAATTC
This sequence comes from Picea mariana, assembly GCA_032191745.1. Taxonomy (NCBI): domain Eukaryota; kingdom Viridiplantae; phylum Streptophyta; class Pinopsida; order Pinales; family Pinaceae; genus Picea; species Picea mariana. The sequence goes on from JASDQU010013159.1 coordinate 240,253, forward strand.
AAGATGGATCAGAGGAATAAGGGGACTAAGACACCATTCTTCATAAATAGTCCTCGGGGACAACCAACTTATAGAGAACCTAGAATGATTGAGACAAGGGGGAAAGTGCCAAGGAAGCCACCTATTCGATGTTGGGGTTGTAAAGGAGATCATATGTATAGAGATTGTCTTCATCGAGGTGAAAAAGTGAGGATTTTTCACAATGTACAACAAGATGAAATAACGGAGGACATGGGAAGAAGTGTACCAAGGATCTATGCATCCCTGGACAACAAGCAAGCAGAGTATCAGTCACATATGATTGAAGTGGAAGGTATGATCAATAACAAAACCATTTCTATTTTAATTGATCCAGGAGATAGTTATAATTATATATAACCTAAGATGGTGGAAAGATTGAATTTTCCAAGAAGCAAGCATGGAAACTATTAGTTGGTGCAGGTGACTACCGAAGCCAAAAGAAAAGTTAATGATATGGTTAAGTCATGTCCTATGGACATGAATGGACTCAACACCAGGGCATATTTGAAAATCTTGCCTTTAGGTTCCTATGAATATTTAATTTGGATGGATTGGTTGGACCAACATCATCCTATCCTAGACTATCATAACAAGGAATTTGCTTGCTTGGATGAGGAAGGGAACCTAAGGACAGTACAGGGAATTCCAAGGGTAGTAACCATTAGAGAAATTTCAACATTGCAGCTGAAGAAAAGTTATAGAAAAGAGTGCCAAGTATTTGCCGCACATATGGAAGGGACACCTAAAGATAAGGTGTCAAATATTGAAGATTATGCAATCCTAAAAGAGTTTGAAGGTGTGTTTAAGGAAATACTAGGATTGCCCACTAAAAGAGACATTTATTTCTCCATAAATTTGATTCTTAAAGCAGCTCTAGTATCCAAGAATCCCTACAGGATGTGTACACAAGAACTAAAGGAGTTGAAAATGCAACTTGAAGAGCTCCTAAATAAGGGGTATATACGCCCAAGTGTGTCACCTTGGGGTGCCCCAGTTTTACTTGTGAAGAAAAATGATGGAATATTGAGACTTTGCATTGACTTCAGGTAGTTGAACACGGTAACTGTGAAGAATAAGTATCGTTTTCCAAGGATCGATGACCTCTTTGATCAGATGAAAGATGCAAACATATTCTCCAAGATTGATCACAGGTCAGGCTATCATTAGGAAAGAATTAAAGAAGAAAACACCATCAAGACTAGTTTCAGAACAACTTATGGTCATTATGAGTTCACAGTGGTGCCATTTGGGTTATCAAATGCACCAAATGTCTTCATGTGTTTAATGAATGGTATTTTCAGAGAATACTTAGATAAGTTTTTCATTGTATTTTTAGATGACATTATTATGTATTCTAAATCAGAGAAAGAGCATGAACAACACTTGAGGATGGTATTACAAGTATTAAGGGTGCATCATTTGTATGCCAAATTGAACAAGGGATCATTTTATTAGAAGCAAATTCATTATTTGGGACATATGATTTCGTAGGAAGGGATAACAATGGATCCTGAGAAGATAGAGACCATTAGAGGATGGTCAATGCCAAAGAATGTGACAGAGGTTAGATCATTCATGGGCCTCGCAGGATATTATAGGAGATTTATTGAAGGATTCTCAAAGATTGTACACCCAATCACTTCCTTACAAAAGAAGGCTGTGAAGTTTCAGTGGACATTGGATTGTGAAAAGAGTTTCCAACACTTGAAGCATTTATTAACAAGTGCTCCAATACTAAGGATTATTGATCCAAATGAAGACTTCATTGTATGCACCAATGCATGTAAAGAAGGGATTGGTGGAGTCCTCCGTTAAAATGGGTATGTTGTATACTTTGAATCAAGGAAGTTTAAGAAGCATGAAAATAACTATGCTACTCATGATTTGGAGTTGGCATCCATAGTGCATTCCTTGAAGTTGTGGAGGCACTACCTCATGGGAAAAATGTTTGAGTTGAGGATAGACCATAGTGGACTGAAATATTTATTTGGATAGACAACTCTAAATGCTAGGAAAAGCAGGTGGTTAGAATTTCTCAATGAATATGACTTTGATATAAATCATATCAAAGGGAAAGAGAACAAGGTGGTTGATGCACTCGACAGAAGAGTACATGAGTTGCATGCTACGACAATTAGCATGTACCAATCAGATTTGAAAGACAAATCTTGGAGGTTGCAAAATCATATTTGCAATACAAGGAATTAGGGACAAAATTACAACAAGGTATTTTGCAAAGAAAAATTGAAGACTATAAGCTAGAAAATGATGAAATTCTCATATACAGGGAATAATTTATGTGCCAAATTCTCAGGAATTGAAAAATATGATATTGAGATAAATGCATAATGTACCTTATGTTGGGCACCCAGGTTATCATAAAACTATTGCAGCTGTCAAGAGCCAGTATTATTGTCCAGGCATGAAGAAAGAAGTTGTTGATTTTATTGCCAAATGTTTGGAGTGTCAAAAGGTCAAGGTTGAGCATAGACACCCAGTTGGTTTGCTACAGACATTATCCATTCCTGAGTGAAAATGGAAAGTTGTAACAATGGATTTCATCACCAAACTGCCCAAAAAAAACAAGCATCATGATCATATTATCGTAGTGGTGGATAATCTTACTAAAGATGCATATTTTATTCCAGTAAATCTCACTCATAAGAATCCAACACTGTTGATGTTTATATGAGAGAAATTGCTCAATTACATGGTATACCCAAGACAATTATGTCTGGCAGAGATCCAAAGTTTACATCAAATTTTTGGAAAGGATTATTTAAGGGATTTGGAACAAATTTGAATTTTAGTACATCTTGTCATCCAGAATCAGATGGAAAAACAGAGAGGGTGAATCAAGTGATTGAGGATATGTTGAGAATTTATGTGATGGATAAACCATCAAAATGGGAAGACTACCTACACTTAGTAGAGTTTTCTTATAACAATGGGTACCAAGCATCTCTAAAGATGAGCCCATTTGAGACGCTTTATGGTAGAAAGTGCAACACACCGGTAAGCTAGGACAACACAACATATAGAGTAGTAGTTGGGCCAGAATTACTCAGGGAAATGGAAGAGAAAATGTTGAAAATAAAACAAAATTTAAAGGTTGCCCAAGACAGGAAGAAAAGCTATGTTGATAAGGGTAGAAATCATAGGGAATTTAAAGTGGGTGATCATGTATTCTTGAAAGTTAAGGCCAACAGAAGTTCCTTGAAGTTGGAAAATTGTTCAATATTGGCATCTCGCTATTGTGGGTCATTTGAAATCCTAGAGAGGATTGGGCCTATAGCATACATGATTTCCTTTCCTACATCAATGTCTATTTATAATGTATTCCATGTATCATTGCTCAAAAAGTATATATCCGATGCTAATCATGTCATTGATTGGAATGTGATTCAAGTGGAGCAAGAAGGCACCTTTCAAGTGCATCTGGTGTGCATATTGGACTAGAAGATCAAGTAGCTCTGGAATTGAGCCATAGAGCTAGTAAAGTTCCAATGGACCTGGTACGGTCCTGAATATGCAACTTGGGAGCATGAGGAGGCTATGCGGAAAGATTACCCACATATTTTTGAGGATTTTTGAAATTTTGGTTGTATATGCGTATATATTTCACTGAGGATAGTGCATAAATAAGGGGAGGGGAATGTAATACCCCTAGGCCGAACCCCAACTATAAATGTAAATGCAAATGTACTTAAGATGGTGAGTTGTTTGATATCATTTTGCATGCACATTCCATGGTATAGTGCACAGATGTACTGCTCACTAAAATGATGAATTGTGCACATTCCATGATACTGTACGCAACAAACTTAAGTGAAAACAATTTTGAGGCTAGAGAGCCTTTGTGTATATGTTGTGTTTTATAGGCTGGTGAGCCAATTATTATAATCTAGGAGGCTTATGTGTTGAATTAGGCTAGAGAGCCTAGATGCTAAAGGCCAGTGAGCCTAATTTTGTATATGTTTTATCATTAATATAATACACCGCTATGTGTAGACCAACTAGGATAAAAGAGTATGGGGGACTAAACTCCACTAGTTAGGGAAAGGGGGATAAACGTTAAGGATAAGGGATAAGCTAGGGAGCTTAAGACAAAAAGAGATATTATATTAATATTCCTTAAAGTATAAAGTATGGATAATTATTTGATCCTAATTTCTAAGGATGGGGACAAGTGGGACAAAGTAGTTCTCAACATGATAAGCGTCAAGTTGGGAACATACATACATATAGTTTGGACTTAGTTCATTTTCCATGATTCCATCATCATTCATTCACTCATTCAGCTGTCCTTCGTACCTTCCTATCAATGTACTCATACTTGTACCTGTATCTGTACCTCGATTGACTTAGGCGTTGGACTGAAGAAGCAGGTTGTCAGGCCCGTGGGTTTGAAGAGGCGGGTTGTTAGGCCCGTGAATTGAAGAAGAAGGTTGTCAAGCTCATAAACTGAAGAATAATATTGTCAGGCCTGTAAGAAAATCTCTCTAGGTGAGATAGGTTGTTGGGGAAGTAATTTTCCTAGAGGGAGCTCAACAACAGCTATAGTTCTTTGAGAATTCCCGTCCGACATGTTGTTGAATCCCTAGAAGGGAACTGGGGAAGTCGAAGGACTGTTGAGCAGAGAAGGGGCACACTTCCTCGGGTGGTACATGCATGTGGGGAATGAGAGGTTGTCGGGTTGTTAGTGTGAGTTGGCTTCTGGGACGAAATCCTTCCTGTTGACTGTGCAACTTCCAGTTGTCTCAACCTAGCCTAGGAATCCCTTACCCGGGTGGAGTTTAGTCCCGGCTCAGGGGTGACCCACTGCTGAGAGGGATGAACAACATGGTCTAATGTTGGGAGGTTCATGGAAGGTCTACACGCAGTTGGTGATATTTTTACCAAGATAATTGTCAATCGTGTGTGAAATTACATGTTGCATTATTATGTATACGTTTATTTTTATGGGGTTTTCCTGCGTGTGTTACATGTGTATTTTTATTATTGTTATGTATGAATATGTACATTTGCAGAATGATTTTTTTTGTGTTAAGTTTTATATATATATTTCTGCAAGAGTTTTTTTGTGTATATGTTTTAATTTTGTATACAATTTGAAAATTTTATGTGGCATAGCCCAGTTGGATGTTGGGAATGCTACACCTGGGGTCATAAATTTTTCATACGACCTTTGTTTTAGGTGCGTGATAGCCCATTGGAAAGGTGTTTTTGATGAATACACATTGTGTCGTCAAAATATGACTCCGTCTATAGCTTGAATGTGGCAAGCCAAAAAAACATTGTTTAGGGCCCCAAAATGGCCCTGGAAGTACATAAAGATGTATTGATATGAAAAATTATGAACTAAGCCAGTTGGATTAGTTGGGCGACCACCAATATCCACCTAGAAGCTGTGTAGGGATTCATATAGCCCCAAAAGTGTGGAACCCACAATTACAAAGAATTACAGAAGAACGTGTTGAACTAAAATTGTTAAAAGGACCCAGTTGGAATAGGTGGGTGGCCACCAATATCCACCTAGATCAACATACATGTATAGTCAATTTCTCACATGATTCGTACAAGCCATGCAATTAATTATCTCTATTATGCACATATCTTCGTAAAGTCATGACGGTCCCTACATGTAAAGGTAGTGTCTTTTTAATTTTTAACATTGGAAGCTAAGTTATATAAAAAGTACATTTTTGTATATTAAAGGAAAAAATTACATTTCATTAAAGCAAAAAAAAATTACAAAGAAAAGAAAGTATTCAAGCACTTTAAAAATATATATAAGAAAAAGGAAAAAAAAAATTGTCAAAGAAAAGTGTATATGTGTGTGGTGGGGGGGGATTATATGAGGTGAAAGAAAGAGAAGTGAAGGGAAGAAGCTCAATTCAAAGGACTTAAGAAGAAAATTAAGTTATTATTTCAAAAAATCTTATAACCATGGCAACATTAATGGAAGGAGATATGGAAATTATAAAACAATTAGATAGAATTATGGCAAGACTTGAGCAAACTAAAATTCATTAGGATAAGGATGATGAATTCACACAAGAAGTGGAAAATGAAAAAGAAAAAAATGTAGCTAAAAAATCAAGGAAAACAAAGTTCGACTTGCAATTCAAGCACCAAACAATGCTCCTACAGGATGCTACAATGCAATGTACTAAAAAATAACAATTGAAAGGTCAAGGTAACTCAGAAATAAAAAGCCTAGAAGACAAACTAGCCAAACATTGAAAAAACAAGAAAGTATCACAATAATATAAATATCTCTAGTATGTGTTTTTAAAAGATTTATTATGAAAGGACCAATAAATATGTCGCCTAAAAGACCATAGTAAAAATCACTTGCACAAATCAAGAAGACAAAGGTTATGAAACATTATAATAAAAGATTAAAACAAGAGAAGGAAGATCTCAATAAGGAATTGAAGAGGAGCCTATCAGAAAAAGAGGAATAAAATTCTCACTTAAAGAAACTTAATTAAAGTTTGCTTGAGAAAATCAAAGGGATAAAAGAGGAGGAAGCAGAGAAGCAAGACATGAAAACAGTTGAAAAATAAGAAAATGAAGAACTTTCATGTTTGAGGTGTTAGCACTGAGAATCACCCTCAAACTGCTAGAGGATAAGCCCAGTACCCATCAAAAGTAAAATGTATTTAAATGGTTTGAGGAGGTGGATCAGCAAGACTTTAAGAAAGGAAAATATAACAGAGGTTACTATAGATCAGTCCTAGACCATTGGGCAATGGATTCATAAGTAGTATGCTCAATGAAGGCATTTAAATTGCCTATGAGACAAAGTATTTATGTGGTGATGAGGAGAAGGAAGACATAATGGGTCTGAGTGATAAACGATGAAACATGGGAAAGATGACAACAGATCATATACCACCTCAGGAATCCATAGATCATAGATGCTACATCCAAACAAGAAGAAAACATAAAGTGTCTGAGAGATAAACGATGAAGGATGGGAAAGATGACAACAAGTCCTCTAATGCTTTAGGAATCCATATATCATAGATGCTACATCCAGACAAGAAGGAAACATAAAGTTTATGAGAGATAAAAAATAAAATATGGGAAAGATGACAACATATCCTCAACTGCCTTAGTAATCCATAGATCATAGAGGCTACATCCAGACAAGAAGAAACATAACAACAAGTAAACTAAGAAGACATTATGATAAAACAACTCAAAGGAATCTTCAATAACATAATATTTACAATCCATTCTCCTCGGGATTACAAAATGAAAAATACAGTGCCTTTCTCCTAAATCTCTCTTAGTTCTCCAACCCCTAAACCCCCTCCTTTACATATCATTCATCTGATATATTTATAATCAAAACAGTAGACATGTCTTATTGCTTGGGTGCCTCTTTTCCAGTGTCATATGTCTTCTCTTGTCTGTCATGTTCCTTCTGTCAGAAGGAAACTCTGGTCAGCATGGGCGTGCAGGAGAAACTGCCCTCTATGGTAGCTCGTGTTGATAGTCTTCTGTCTCCACAGACAGACCCTCCATGCTTTCTAATTACTGAGTGAGTCAAGGTTTCAACCACCGATCCTTTCTTTTATTAACTGAATCCTCACGATCAGGAAGAGGTTTAACACCTAGGGGGATACCATGTGCTACTCTCATATTTGGCATTATATAAGCACATGATTATGGGGTCGTCAAAGGTGGTTTGGATCCACACTGCTTTTGAGCCCAAAATTCAACACCTTCCACCACATAGCCCTTTTTCCATACCGCAGTTTAGATTGCGGGACCGCTCAATAATTTTATCATTCGAGCATGTTCTATCCCCACAATGAAGCGTGGTCGTCGGTCTGGTCGCAATCTGGGCATCCCTTCTTTTGCTTCCATGCGCCACTCTTGGATGGACCTTGTTTCCTGCTGCAAAGATCAATAGTTGATAATTATTTCGGGAGTTCAGGCTTCGGGACTTTTCAATGCACAACTCTTACAATCCTCCAGAGTGTTGTATCTCCAAAGTGAGAGATCTGCCTCCACGTGTCCTCCTGTTTTGGACGACCGAGATTCACTTCGGGAGTTTGAGCTTCAGAAGCTTTCTTCTACTTGCTTGCAAAATCCTCTGAAGTGCCAAATTTCCTAAGTGTGATATCTGTCGACGCATGTCCTCAACCTTCAATGGCTCAGATTTACTTCGGGACTTCGAGACGTTTGGATGGAAATCTTTTGAAGTAACTTTCTCCTGGTTGACGTGGCAGCCTCTCGTTAGCTTTGAGACATCGAGCCTTGAGATGATATTGTTTCAAACATCAACGATTCTTGTTGATTTGAGATCAACGGTCCACAATTACTTCGGGAGTTAGGGCTTTGGGCCTTCGGGAGATACTACTGCAAAGATCAGCGGCTCTTGTTGATTTGAGATCAATAGTCCTCAACTACTTTGGGAGTTTGCGCTTCGGGCCTTCGAGAGTCTTTTACTCACTCAAATTTTTCTTTCTTTCTCTCAGAGTACGAGATTTCTTGACGCGTGTCTTGGCCTGCTTGAAGATCAATTATCCTTAGTGATTTCAACTCACAACTTGCACATAATTTAATTTCCTTTATGATCCCTACAATGAAAAGATGCTCGTTCGTAGCGAGATCAATATGCACCGTTGATCTGTTGATCTAGCAAGATCAACGATTCTGAGCGATTGTGGGCTCACAACTTGCAGAAACTTTAATTTGATTCTCGATCCCTACAAGGCCTCCCCACAGTCGATCTCTCTACAATGAGATCCAACGGCTGCGACTTAATCCTTGCACAATTTGACAACTGATCTTGCTCTCGCTCATATATTATGACTGAAAATTGAACCCGATTGTTTTCTTTTATTTCAAACCCGAAATGGACTACTCTGAATGTTGCATTTTGCTCATAGTTTTTCCTATGCCTACAACATAATTGACTAGCCTGACTTTATCAACCAGAAGAGGAAAAATTTATAGGAAGGCATGCAAAAAAGAGAGACTCAGCAGAGGTGCAGACCTAGGTCTCAACAATAACTGCATATGACCCATGGAAACTTTATGTGATAACATTGGCTCCACAGGGGATGGCATGCTCCCTGTGAGCTTCCAAGAACAAGGAGTTCTAATTCCTTATTTGTTGGGTTGTGGAGTTGAGCTCAAACACATCTTGCTGAGGCCGAAAGGATGACATGTACACTGCTCTAATTACAAAAATAAAACAAACACACATGCTCTAGAAGGAGATTATTTATGTACAATCCTACACTAACCAATTTTTACAATGTGCTAGGTGAAAACAAACTTCCACCGTAGCCATTCAAGTAACTTCCTAATTGAAAACTTATTTACTCTATCAATGATCAACAAGGGATAAAAAAACTGTGATAGCGAACTAATTACATTCTTCAAATTCCCTTGCAATGTTTACAGTAAGATAAAGCTTGGAGGCTTCAATACATTGAGGAAATACAACTCCATGTATTCCCCTACAAGGTCATAAAATAGGTAATAAAGCCTACTAGTTTGGTAACATAAATCCTTCTCTGCTTTACAACTGCTCAAATATGGTTGAATGTCTATGGCAAGCACATGTGAGTGAAATTCTTATGCAGATTGTTGATCCACATCTCTTTTTCCTTCTCTTGTAACATCTACTAGCTGATGGCAAGAGATCTCCTCATGTATATCAATGAATGGATGTTTCTCTTTAGCATGCTTCTCATTTATAATTGTTGGATATGAGATAAGATGCACATTTTTCCTTTCCATTTATCCTTCATGGCTCTCCCAAGGATCAGATCCATAATTATCATATACAGGAACCATGCAACAGATCTTTCCATTCATCGATATGAGGCGCAGATGTGGATAACTAGCTATGGTTGAGAAGTTGAGTGGGGAAAACCTTCTAGCCAAGATTGCCTCCATAGACATTTTATTTTTCACCTTTCAGTGGAGCCACCAATAGATTCTGCACAGTGGAGTCACCATGGTGAAAGATAAGCAGTCAGAACAATGTTTTCATCTTCAGTTCACCATCTAAAACTGGATCTCTTCATTGTCGTTCTCCCAGGGAAGATATCTTCACTTCCGTCGCCAACAACAATGCCATGAATGTTAGCACTAAGAACCACCCTTATATTGTTAGAGGATAGTCCCAATACCCATCAAAAGTAAAATGTATTTAAATGTTTTGAGAAGGTGGATCAACAAGACTTTAAGAAAGGAAAATATAATATAGGTTACTGCAGATCAGTCCTAGACCATTGGGAAATGGAGTCATAACTAGTTTGCTCAGTGAAGGCATTTAAATTGTGTATTAGACAAAGGATTTATGTGGTGATGAGGATAAGGAATACATAATGGGTCTGGGTGATAAATGATGAAACATGGGCAAGATGACAGCAGATCCTCTACTGCGTTAGGAATCCATAGATCATAGATGCTACACCCAGACAAGAAGAAAACATAAAGTGTCTGAGAGATAAATGATGAAATTTGGGAAAGATGACAACATATCCTCTACTTCCTCAGGAATCCATATATCATAGATGCTACATCCAGACAAGAATAAAACAGAAAGTGTCTAAGAGATAAACGATGAAATATGGGCAAGATGACAATAGAGCCTCTACCACCTCAGGAATCCATATATTATAGATGCTACATCTAGACAACAAGAAACAAAAAATCATGTAAACTAAGAAGACATTCTGATAAAACAACTCAAAGGAATCATTAATAACATAATATTTACAATCCATGCCCCTCATGCTTACAAACTGAAAAATACAGTGCCCTGATCATAAATCTTTCTCAGCTCTCCAGACTCTGAACACCCTCATTTACATACCATTCATCTGATGTATTTATAGTCAAAACAATAGACATGTCTTGATGCTTGGGTGCCTCTTTTCTAGTGTCGTATGTCTTCTCTTATCTGCAATGTTCCTTCTTTCAGAAGGAAACTCTAGTCAGCATGGGTGTGCAGGAGAAACTACCCTTTGTGGTACCTCATGCTGACAATCTTCTATCTCCATGGTCGGACCCTCCATGCTTTCTAATTACTGAGTGAGTCGAGGTTTTAACCACTTGTCCTTTCTTTTAATAACTGAATCCTCGGGATCGGGAAGAGGTTTAACACCTATGGGTCTACCACGTGTTGCTCTCGGATTTGACGTTATATAAGCATGTGATTGCAGGGTCATCAAAGGAGGTTTGGATCCACACCGCTTTTGATCCCATAATTCATCACCTTCCACCACATAGCCCTTTCGCCATACCATGGTTTCAATTGTGGGACCGCTCAATAATTTTATTGTTCGAGCATGTTTTGTCCCCACAATGAAGCGTGGTCGTCGATCTGGTCATGATCTACGATCTGGAAAGCCATGATTTTGCTGCCACACGCCGCTCTTGGATGGGCCCTGTTTCCTACTGCAAATATCAACAATTCACAATTACTTAGAGAGTTCAAGCTTTGGGACTTTTCAATTTACAACTCTTACAATCCTCTAGAGTGTCCTATCTCCGAAGTGAGAGATCTTCCTCCACATGTCCTCCTGTTTTGGATGGTCAATATTAACTTCGGGAGTTCGGGCTTCGAGAGATTTATTCTACTTTCTCGCTCAATCCTTTGAAGTGCAGAATTTCTGAAGTGTGTGATCTGTCGACGCGTGTCCTCAACCTTCAATGGCTCATATTTACTTTGGTACTTCGGGATGTTTGGATGGAAATCTCCCGAAGTAACTTTCTCCTGGTTGACGTGGAAGCCTCTTGTTAACTTCGGGACTTCGGGCCTTTAGGTGATACTGCTACAAAGATCAACGACTCTTGTTGATTTTATATCAATGGTCCACAATTACTTCGAGAGTTTGAGCTTTAGGCCTTCGGGAGATATTGTTGCAAAGATCAACGGATCTTGTTGATTTGAGATCAATGACCCACAACTACTTTGAGAGTTTGGGCTTCACGCCTTCGAGAGTGCTTTACTCACTCAACTTTTTCTTGCTTTCTCTCGAAGTAGGAGATCTCCTGACGCATGTCCCTTGCTTGAAGATAAACGATCTTGAGCGATTGCAGGCTCACAACTTGCACAGACTTTAATTTCCTTTCTGATCCTTGCAATGCGAAGATGCTCATTTGTAGTGGGATCAATATGCACCATTGATTTGTTGATCTAGCAAGATCAATGATTATGAGCGATCGTGGGCTCACAAATTGCACAAATTTTAATTTTCTTCATGATCCCCCGCAATGCCTCCCCACCGTAGATCTCTCTCCAATGATATCCGACGGCTACGACTTAATCCTAGCGTTATTTGACGGATGATATTGCTCTCACTCAGATCTTACGGCTGGAAATTGAACCTGCTTGTTTTCTTGTATTTCAAACCCGAAATGAACTACTCTAAATGTTGCATTTTTCTCATAGTTTTTCCTGCGCATACAATATACTTGACTCGATAATTTTCAACCAGAAGAGGAAAAATTTATAGGAAGGCATGCAAAAAAGAGAGAGACTCGATAGAGGTGCAAACCTAGGTCTCAACAATAACTGCATATGACCCATGGAAACTTTATGTGCTAACATGAGGAATCACAATAAAAACCTAATTAAACAAATTGGGAAGCTTAAGGACAATAAGAAGTTGTTGGAAAATAAGTTAGAAAAACTTATCAAGAAGGAAGAATCAAATCCCTTAGATGTAAAAATCCAACTTGTTGGAAAAGGAACAAATACAAATCCAATCAAAATCACAACTAACGAAATTGTAAATCTAATTGAAGTAAGGACAACATCAAAGGTTGAAGTACAAATAATGGAAATTCTAGATGTACTTACTAATAGAAATTCAACGATAAACAAAGAAACACCATTGCATGGAGAAGATATAGTACCAAAATTAAACCGAGAAAACACTACAAGCATGATAAGGGTAAGTCATGCTATAAAGACACCCTATCGACATCCTAATCACAAAATAAGGTACATCAACAAGTTGGTTTATCAACATCACTCATAATGAAAAAAATGACCTAACTTCCGAAGAATATTTATGCCATTTCAATTAAATCTCATAATAACAATTTATCATGGGAATCTTATAAGCACAATATTCCACAAAGGATCAAATTAGGATGGTCATATCCTTTTGCAGTTTGAAAATTATGTTCAACAATTAGAAGTTCATACCATCTCGTATCATCAACCATCGTAACATCAAAAACATATAATCATGCAAAGACATTACAACCCAGAGCAAAGACACAAATCCTTTCCATAAAAATGCTTTGAAGAAAAAGAATTTTTAAAGGGGAAGGCAATGTAATAAACATAAATATATAAAAATAAATAATAATTATAATGAAAATTCATCATTATAAAAATACATCTCTTAACAAAAGGACATGATTCTTAGTGAAAAAGACATTTGCCTAGGTATTTATATAGGGCCCTCATTGTATTCAATCATTATCTATCAATCTCATATATTTGTATTCAATATATTATTTGATCCAGATGGATATCTTTATAGTCTTCCAAATATTTTGGATATTTTTGGTGTGAACTAGATTGGTTTGCCACAGATGCATAAATAGTTACATTCTTTGCTTAAAGGGAAGATTCGTGCTAAGACACTTCCATGTGAGTGGTTTCATGCTTTACAAACATATTTTGACAACAAATTTAGTGATGCATAAATAATTGAGTTTGTGATATGAAGTTCAAGTCACATTTAGTTGTCATTTTTACCCCATTTTAAAAAGTGGTGTTATCGAAAAGTGGTGTTAGGAGCTACACCTTTTTATAAGGTATTTTTTCAACTTTAAAATTTTCATTTATTTATATATATCTTATTTATTTATGATCTCATACATTGGAATTTTTTTTTTTTTTTTAATCTCTTTTGTATCTTTATTTCAATGCACATCTAAAAGACATATCCAAGTGACACTAATTTTAGACATTTAATTAAAATTAAAATTTAAGTGATAACCATAAAAAAAAACATATATATTTAGAACATTTTTTGGTTTAAAATATCATGTTGAATAAATGATTTTTTTTTTCGATTAAAATTGAGGAAAAAAGCAAAAAATAAAACATTTCTTTTTTAATTTCATTTATAAAATGGCAATATTTAATTTTATTTTCTATAATAAAAATTCATGTAAAAATGAAAACCCAAAAAATAAAAATTCATGTAAAAATGAAAACCCAAAAAATAAACCAAATACTATGATAAATAACATATTAGAAAATTTGACAAAAAAACATATATACATATTTATATTATTAATGTAAACTTTGAAAGTACAAAGCATTATAAATAAAATTCATGTAAAAATGAAAACCCAAAAAATAAACCAAATACTATGATAAATAACATATTAGAAAATTTGAAAAAAAACATATATACATATTTATATTATTAATGTAAACTTTGAAAGGACAAAGCATTATAAATATTTTTACATCAAATCTCTTATAGCCTCTACAAAATCATTTTCCTTAAGTAAATGTTAGTAGTGAATGTGAAAAAACTACCATGTTCTATGTACCATAGAGGACTTAGGACTAGAAGTTTGTGTAGAGATAAAATAAGCAACGTGTAACTAAATGGACACAAGGAGAACTCTAATAAAATGAGTTAAAATGACAATTTTGAGGTAAGTGGTATTGCACACATTGCCACTTTTTTTTTTTCAAACTCCATTTTTTCAATTATTTTATTTTAACTTAATTTT
>JASDQU010013159.1:256267-268101 GCA_032191745.1 Picea mariana
ATATTTCTTTTTATAGCAGTAGTTTTAGAACTTGGATTATCATATAAAACGAGATCCCTAAAAACCAATTACTTTATCAAAATCTGACTACTTATTTATATATAAAAATAATAATATAAATTTTTGTTTAAAAAAAAAAGAAAAAGAAGTATATTCCATATTTCTTGATGAAATCAAAATATAGCATTAGCATTTTGTCATTATGACACTAGCATTTTGTCATTATGAAACTATAAGACTAAGTCTCTCTATTGTTTTAAAAAACGAGGGCTAAACTTATACTTTTTTCCCACAAACTTTAAATGTCCAAATATAGAGTCTTCTTGAAAACACATTCTTTATAGTCATTCAAAGAAACTACAAAAAATGGCTTTTAATAACAGTTTCGATATGCCTACTATAGTAAATTAGAGTTCCTCCGTAAAGATATAGATACTTTAGAATGTGGAGGTGACCTCTTTGACGATAGATCCTCTTTCATTAGAGACAATTGTAACAGGACAACCTTTTTGAGTATCAATATTTATTTTGATAACTTGTGAGAAGATTTATTGTGTTCTTTATAGACATGGTTGAATGATATGATTTTAAAGGATTTTTTTTATATTATTTATAATTGGGAGAAGCAATATATTTTTCAAATTTATTTCTCCATTTTCCTAGTCAATGATAGGTTTATTATTTAAAAAAAACTATATGTTTGCAATTTCCTTATCAACTACCAATTTTAGCAAAGATTCACAAGGCACACAAATTTGAGTTGTTGTTAGTTTTTTACCAAATGCTACTTTAAAAGTAACTGAATTATTTTTGGATAAAAATATGATACCTCTTCAGCAAAAAAAAACATGTAGATGTTTGAATAGCTCCATCAAAGAATCCTTGAGGTTTGGAGAAGTCAATATTAGGATGTTTGATCACTTTTCTATTCTTCTCCTTCATTGGAGCCTAAATACCACCATATGCATATCTTACTTGGAAATGAACCTAAATGTGAATACTATCTTTGCCTTAGAAAGTATGCCATTTATAGCAATCCATAATGTCCCAGCCTATATACAAGGCAATTCTCTGTGCTCAATGACTTTTTGTTCTTGCACTAGCTCTTGAAGCATTTTAGGGTGGATTTCCCTTCCCATTTTCCATCTTCATTTCCTACCTTCAGAGGTTCTTTCCAAACTTCTCTTGAAAAATGGTAGTGAACTAATAAATGACCAACAAATTCTTCATTGATTTTTTATAGAATACACTTGATTGGACCCTCCCAAAACCTTTCTTTATATTTTTTCCATGTGATAATTATGTTGGATATGGTAGTAAGAAGAATATTCTAGTTTTTAGAGGGAATTTAAGCTTCCAAATAGTTTTTCACCACCATGTCTTTTCATGCACATTTTCATTTTGTATTCTTTCCTCATAGCCTAACTTGACAGTGAAACTTACTAAATCTTTATTTTTGGACCATAGAACCTTAGCCTCTTATTCTTTTAGTTTATACCACTTAGTTTGAGTCTATGAGTGTAATGGTTTAATTTTTTTGATAGCTCTCCTTGTATACCAAGTTGTTTATCCAATTTCCAACCTTAAATACAAAGTGAATTTACTTACAGATTATCTACAAAAACTAGATTGAATATCTCCTCACTACGAAGAGTATTGATTGGAGCCCCTAATAACTTAAATTTTTTTGTGCACCCTAGCTAAGGATCCTCTCCAAATTTTACTCTCTTTCCTTTTCCAATTTTCTAAACTAGATATTTCCCTATTAGAGGGAATTCTCTTACCATTTCTTTCCAAAAAATTGATGCCTCTTTGTAACATTTTACTTCCTTTCTAATACAGTCGTCTATTGGTCCTAGATTGATGTATTTCACCATCATTATTTTTCCCCGTAGTCCTTCATTGTGCATTAGTCTCCACAATATTTTGGTTTCTAAGCCCCTTCCAAATGGATGAATTTTATTATAACCCCATCCACTATATTCCTTTGGTCTAGCTAGTTTCTTCCATTTCACCAAGGGCGTGCCCTTCTCCTCTCTTTCTATCGTCTTGGAGAAACTAATTCACTTTCTTATTATATTCTCCAATATGTCTTTCAAAGTGTGGAATATTGATAAAAAGTACATTGTGATCCCCTCTAATACTAATTTTAATAGTGTTAACTTACGGCTCTCAAAAACCATATGTAAAAACTATTTATAACTCTCCTCTCTATCTTTTCATACAACCATAACTAGTCTCTAAACCTATAGTCACGAGGTTTTAAGTGGAATCCGAGATAATTTAATATATCATCAAAGGGACAGGACATAAGTAAAAGGGAGGAGAAACTTACATTTCCTTTCCTCTTCATCATTTGAACCACTGAATATTATATAATACTTGATAATTTTTATATCCATTTTCGTTTCCTTGTTATACATGTTTATAATATCCTTGAACTTTTATGCTTCCCTTCAAGTCCCAACTTTAAATAGAATAACATCATTAACAAATAAAATATGTAACAATAATATTAGATTCCTCATTTGTATTCCTTTGATGGAACTTTTTCTTTTATGTATTCATATTATCATGTTAAATCATAATCATCAACAAATACAGAAAGGGGTACATCAAACAACCTTGTCTTAAACCTCTCATGGAATAAGAAAAATTTATAGGATGATCCATTAATTAATACAACAAATGAGATTGAATATATTCACCCCATGAACCATTAATTAATACAACAAATGAGGTTGAATATATGCACCCCGTGATCCAATTCACTATTTGAATGCTTATTCCTATATGTATTAATATTATCCTTGAGTACATTTAATTAACCTTGTCAAAAACTTTGTCCAAATCAAGTTTTAGTACCCTGCCTAGTAACTTCTTCACTTTGATTGAGTGTACCATACCTTAGCTATCTGAGCCTAGACATTTTTATTTCATAAAAAATTGGTGTACCAGATTCAATTTATATTTTGTTACCTAAGCATTTAAACTTCCATTCTATTGTTCATCTACTATTCTAGGTAAATATGAGGCCACCTTAATAATCTATATATTTCATCCTAGAGAATATTGAAATAATTAACACTTACTTTTTCTATTTCTTGAAAAAGTTTCAACCTTGCATCCATATTTTTTCCTAATATCCCATATAGTTTTGATGTTCTTTTTATGCTTGACATAATTTTGGAAAATTTTGTAATTTTATCTCTTCCCTTTGCCAACCATATATGCTCTTTCCTTTGCCAACCATATATGCTCTTCAACCTTCTTACTACTTCTTCATTTTCTAGTAATGTCTTTTTGTTTCTTCCATTTTATTTAATTTAGATTTTTTGTTTCTTCCATTTTATTTAATTTAGATTTTTTGTTTCTTCTATTTTATTTAATTTAGATTTTTTGTTTCTTCCATTTTATTTAATTTAGATTTTTCATCCATTATGAAATGCCTTCTTTATTATCATACATTGATTTAATTTGATTTTTTTTTCTACAGATTCTCTTTGGGCTTCATGCACTTTCTTTCTAGCACATTCTTTAACTATTTTTTTAATCTTTTATTTTTTTTGTAATTTGAAACATTGTGGATTCTTCTAGATTAGGGTCAAACATTCTCCATTATAATATTATTAAATTTCTGAATGCCTTCTCTAACCAGGTATAGTTGAATTTGAAGGGTCTTGATGGCTTTAGATCATCCTTTTCAATTTGTAATTTGTAATAATATAAGAAGATGATTTGAGCTTCCTTACTCTGCCACCCACGAATTTAGTTAATTTTCTTCATGTAATACCCTATTTGGAACCATAAGTTTATCCAAAAACTTTGACACACCCTTTTTTCCACTTCTCAAGTTTATCCATGTTGGAATTAGTTCATTAGGTTCCACATCACAATGAATTGGGAAAAGTAGTTAACTAATAGATCTTATCTAGCTTCTTCTCCCCATGTTCCTCCTATCTTCATTGTTTGATTAATATATCCTACTAAAATTAAATTATCATCTATAATCCCATATACTCTTTAAATCTCTCCCCAAAAAAATTCCTATCAAAATGTGTCCTATACAAATTAATGATAAATAACAATTTTCCTAATTGTTTGGATTTTAGGTCTTTTAGGTCTTCCCTGATACTTCACGGTAGGAAGGACAAATTAATAAGACGCAAAGATTAATTTCACCATGTTATATGTCCTCTTGATATCCCTTTAGAGTCTAAATATCTTAAGGACCATGTTTTAATATGGATGATAAAAAGGCTTGTGATTCCTTCCCATCACACATAGTTTCCCATGATAAAATGACATTAGGTTTGAATTTTGAAAAACATATTTTGAGAGATAGTTTTTGTGGGTGTACCCTACCCGTATCACAATAAGGGACATAATAATCATGGATTTAAAATCCATAATTCTTTTCATGCTCTAATCCCCCTTGATTGTCAACTATTTTGCCTCTTTGACCTCCTCAATGGATTTCTTCTTTACTTGGGATAGATAAAAAAATTGTCCTACTAAAGAATTCTTTTCATTTTCCTTGGCAAAGCCTTCTTCAATCCCCTCTTCTTCCTTTTGGGGAATATTTGTTCTCAATATTATGTTGTATATAGGCCATTTACCCCATCGCCATGCATGGGTCCTCGAATTTTTGGGATATAGTGACTATGGGAGACTTCTTAAGAAGAGACAACATTTCAACTTCTTTCCTAACCGAATATAAGGTAATGATTCTATTAAATTCTAGTATATTTGGAGTTTCCTCATAATTAAATACCCCTTCTTACAACCCCAATGGACAACCAGAACTGGGATCTAAGCTATCCTTTGAATTACTAGAACTCAAAAAGAATTAAGAGAAGGAATTAGACACTTTATTGTTCATACCATTTTCAATTGTCTTGATTATTTTTGGATCTGGATCGACATTTGTTTTATCCTTATCAACCTTTAATATGATCCCTTCTTTGCTTCAATACCTGGGCTCCATTCATCTCTACATTAATTTCTTGGATGAAATTGATCTAAAGGAGTTTCCATTGGAAAGTTTGGGAATTTGATCTAGACAAGATATAGATACATTAGCTTTTTCCTAAGATCAAATTATGGTTTCCACCTTTTGATGTCTAGAAACGAAGGGCCCAAAAACCAGTCCTTTCTAACATCTTCTTTATGTTTGATTTTTATTTAAGCTTGAAGGTGAGATAACCTATTAGTAATGTATGGTATCTTGACATGTATCCCAAAACATCTAACATATTTTTCTCTTTCCACCACTTTATCCCTCCTTACAAAAAAAAATTCCCCATGAAATGACCATTAATACTATGAACATTAGGGTCATTATGTCCTGTAAACCTATGTCCTCTCCCACTACCAAGATAACCTTATCTTTGTTTTTTTTACACACTTCCTCTTGTAACTAGTCTTTCCCTGAACAAGGTTTTAAACTAGTTCATTAGCATAGGATTCCCATATAGGGTTTTGATATTAAATTCTTGTTGATTAAGATTGGTTGTCATTGATGTCAACCCTTGAAGAAAGATCGGTAGCGAATTCCAGTAGCACAAAGGTTTGGGTAATGGACCCAAGGTTGTTTCATTTATAATGGTATAAGTTTTAATATATATTATTCTATATCGATAGTACATGTCATGCCATTTCTGGTGATATGTGGAACTTCACATAAATCCTCACAGTTTGAGAGTTATGGCCTTACAAAGTTGGAGAACCCTCATATGTTGGCTTGAAGCCCCAAAAGGTCAAAGAAGTCAAAGAGCTTGCAAATAAGAAATTATTATTTAAATGATAAAGTAAAGTGAAAAAGTCAAGAAGGATTATTTAAATAATAAATTGAAGTGACAAAATCAAAGAAGATTATTTAAATGATAAAGTGAGGTCACAAAGTCAAGGAGGAATATTTAAATGATAAAGTAATGGAGAACTTTCTAATTATGGAAAGTGGTTAACACTAAAAATGAGAAAATAGGTTAAGTGACCTATAAATGGGTTAAGTGACCTAGAAATAGGTTAAGTTGCCTAGAAACAGGTTAAGTCACCTAGAAATGAGTCAAGTGACCTAGAAGTTGCTTCTAAGGAAGATATTTGGAGAGTATAAATAAGAGGCAAGGCTCTCTCATTTTACATCACACTTGAGAATATTGAATATCTATAGGTGAATGAGGTAACCAAAGGATATCTAAGTCGAATTTCATAGGGAAGGTGAAGAAAAGAAGGTCGGAATTCAAGGGAGGATAAATTCTTTTGATGATGCTTTCTAAGGTATGCTATTTACAAGTCATCTCACCATTTTCACAATATTTTTTTTTCTAGAATGATTCAAACCATGAAATTGATAGGCCATTGATTAAGCATATCCAATTATCTATGGTAAAAAGTTCATCTTGTGGGTCGTTTTATTTTTGGAGTTACACTTCGTGGAAAATAGGGTTTGTGGCTAGTCCTAAAACTAGTCTAAAATAAGTGTTTCAGGTAAAAACGTCACAACTTCTTCATAACATATCCAAATTTAGTAAGACTAAATGTGTTGGTTAGAATACAGTCTGTAGTATGTTTTGTAGCATTTTCATATCCATTCAACAAATACCCCGTGCGAGGCACGCTCTGCAATTTCGCTCTCTAGAATAAGCCAGAATTCAGCAAGGTATGTCATTTTTTCTATAACTCCTTTTATGAGAGGTTCCAAGTAGTGACACCTGGAGGAATTGCATAAAACAAAATGAATAACATTGTGTACTATTTTCATATATTTATTCATTACAGGTACATAGTTATGATTATTTCAAGTTAGGGTTGTTGACTAATCCTGAACTAGTCATGTGAGACTAAAGAAAAGTTTGATGAAAATGTTAGTCTCTTGTTGTGAAAGTTAAGGAAGGTTTGCAGGTATGCGATGATATACACTAAGTCTATTACAAAGTTACAAATCATATTTATATGATGAAATTGATGAGAGATTTTGGTTAAGGTACATGTTGGGTACATGGTTGAGACAAGTAGTTGATGAGTTGGCACATACATGAGGTGTATAGTTGATGATGTTGGTACATATCGATGAGTCATAGTTGATGAGTAGTTGACACATGATTGGTACATGCTTGGTACATGGTTGGATGCACTTTTTTATGGTATAGGTTGATTACAAGTTGTTTGGTACAGGTTGGTGCATGGTTGATGCACTTATTTATGGTACAGGTTGAGGTACAGGTTGATGCATGGTTGATGCATTGGTTTAGGTTTATTGGTATAGGTTTACAGCGGTTTATCTCATAGTGATAGTGTGAAAGTGGTTCCATCATTCTACTTCTACTTTAGGGAGGTTGGACGGGGAAAGGACATGTGGTTGTAGCCACCTTCCGGTTGTAGCCGGAGAACATAGGGGGTTGTAGCCTCCTTCTGGTTGTAGCCAGAGATAGGGGAGTTGGAGCTTCCTTTAGGTTGTAGCCTAAGAAACAAGCGGGTTTGAGCCTCCTTCCAGTTGTAGCTGAAAGACAAAGGAAGTTGGTGCTTCCAATGAATGTAATTCTTCAAGACATATAAGAAAAAACATTCTATGGTTTTCTCTCGCTTTGAGTTTCCACATAAAACAATGTTGTACTATGTATGTGTATGATTGCTTATTTGTTCATTTCTTATTTACTCTGCAGTTATTGGATGATAATGCTACATTAATATAACACTTGGATTATATGGTTAAAAATGATTAAATTTCTCTATTACTGATTCACCCCCCCCTCTCAATAATCCAACAATTGGTATCAGAGAAGGTTCCTTTAGAAATCAGTTTAACCACTGAAAGGTAGATCATGGAGAGAAAAAAATTGTATAAAAATGGAATACCATAGTTCAATGGACAAAAGTATGCACTTTGGAGCATAAGGATGAAAACATATATACATGCACAAGGATTTGAAATTTGGCAATCAATTGTAGATGGATACACAGCACCAACAGTTCCGCCAACAAATGACAAAGCAGTGAAACTTGGTCAAAATAATTCCAAAGCCAAAAATGCACTTCTGAATGGTCTTAGTGAAACGATATTCACCAAAGTTACACATTGTAAATCCGCTAAAGATATTTGGGTCACACTTCAAAATACTTATGAAGGAGATTCAAAAGTCAAAGCAACAAAGCTTCAAACTTACAGAGGTCAGTTTGAACAACTTAAGATGAAGGGAGATGAGAATATTGCATCTTTCATTTTACGAGTTGATGAAACAGTAAATGCAATCACAGGATTGGGAGAAGAAATCAAAGAATATGTAATTTTTCAAAATGTACTAATATCTCTTCCTATGATATTTGACCCTAAGATATCAGCACTAGAAGAAAGATCAGATCTAAACTCAATAAGCATGGACGAATTACATGGAATCTTCACAACATATGAAATGAGAATTGAACAGGAAAATACAGATATAAAAGAAGCAACCTTCAAATCATCCAAAAATTCGAAGCAAAAGGGAAGGAAAAAAGAAGAACATAGCAGTAGCAGTGATGTCTCGGAAGATGATGAAGAAGTGGCCAACTTTGTTAAAAGACTGAATAAGGGAACTGGCGGTAGGTATAGAGGTAAGCTTCCTTTAATTTGTTTTAATTGTGATGATGTTGGTCATTTTGATAAAAAATGTCCTTATAAGAAAAAGAGAAATGATGAAGGTTATTCAATAGGCAAACAAACATATAAAGGAAAAAGAACCACAAAGAAAGTTTCAAGAAAAGCTTATGCACCAAAGAAGACATCTCATCATTAGATGAAGATGACGTCAGTGGCAGTGAGATAGAAAGAGTTATGTTCATGGCAGTAGAAGACTCTGATAAAGAAGTCTTTGAAGAAGAATATGAAGAAGTCGAAGAAGAACATGAAGAAGTCGAAGAAGAAATTGAAGAGGCGGAATTTGACTATCAAGAGGAATTAATGTGTGCAATAGAATTTATCAGAAGAGAAAAGAAGAAAAATAAGAAACTACAAGAAGAACTAGACAAGAAAGAAGACACTCAAGAACTAGAACAAATGATCACAAATTTGAAGATTCAAATAGAAGAAGATACAAGAATTGAAGAAGCACTCAAATAACAACTAGAAGAAAAAGACAAGATCATTGGAAATTTGGAAGCAAAGATTGTCACATTAAGAAAGGATCTTAAAAAGAAAAATATGAAGAACATCTCAAAAGTTTTGTATGACATTATTAGAAGTCAAAAATCTCATCATGAAAATTCTAGACTTGGATACAATCAGATAGAAAAATGATCAAGCTCCAAAACAGAAGAGCAAGAAACATATCCAAAAATCTATGCAGAAACAATAAAGGAGGATAGGAATATCTATAAGGCATATTACAGGGACACTCCTCCACTAAGAAGATTCAGATTTCAGAATCAACAACCGACAAATAGGCCTCAGGAAGAAGAAGAATTTATAAGAGTACCTCCTTTCAGAAGATATTCAACTCCTAGTTATCAAACTATATTTTTTGGTTTATGTTATGCATGTAATAATTTTGGACATAAAGTTGTGAATTGCATACATAACAACAGTAACACAAACAAATTTGAAAGTCATACACAAAGGGGTTAACCACGAAGGCCTAGTGAAACACAGAGAAGAATTTACAATAGGTTTGAATCTTTGAGCACTAAAGTGGAATGTTACAAATGTAACAATTTTGGACACATGGCCAAAGATTGCAGAATGACATTCCATCCTATAGAACTGCAACAAAATAACAACAGTCACAAACAGGAACCTCAGAAAAGGACATGAATAATAAAGCAGGATCAATATAGCAATGAAGAATGCACAATCGCTCTACAAGCTAAGCAAAAGAAACGTGGTTGGTATGTTGATAGTGGATGTTCAAAACACATGACAGGTGATAGAGACAGGTTTCTTACATTACAAAAGGAAAGAGATGGATCAGTCTCCTTCGGAAATGATGATTCATATAAAATCATTGGAAAAGGCACAGTCAGAACTGGGAACAAGAATACCAAGGAAAAAATTGTTCTACTAGTAGAAGATATGAAACATAATCTTTTAAGTGTGAGTCAAATGTGTGACCAAGGTCATAAATTTACTTTTGATTCACAAAAGTGCAAGATAAGAAAAAAGGTTCAGGAAAATTGATTGCTACAGTTGCGAGAACTTCATGAAACATATATGTATTAAGTGAAATTGGAAATGAAAAGTATTGTCTAGGAAAGGAAGATGAAATTTGGCTATGACACAGAAGAATGGGTCACATACATTTTGATAACCTTTTCAAAGTCAGCAAAAGAGAAGCAGTCAGAGAAATGCCCCGGATCACGAAACCAACCGGCACTTTATGCAAACATTGTCAACAAGGAAACCAAACAAAGACCAGGTTTGAATCAAATGAATATTCAATGACAAGACCACTGGAAATTGTGCATACTGATCTAGTTGGACCAACTAGAACAAAGGTTTTAAAAGGTGAGAAATACTTTATGTTATTAGTTGATGATTATACAAGAATGAATGCAGTTTTCTTTCTCAAGAATAAATCAGAAACTTTTGAAAAATTCAAGATATACAAGGAAATGGTTGAAAATGAAATGGATTCAAAAATCAAATGCTTGAGATATGATAATGGAGGAGAGTTCACTTCAAAATAATTTATGGACTACTGCAACAACCATGGAATAAAAAAGAAATTTTTCATTGCTAGGACACTTCAACAGAATGGAGTTGTTGAAAGAAAGAACATGACAGTATAAGAAATTGATCGAACAATGCTAATGGATTCCAAATTGACAGATATATTTTGGACACAAGCAGTGAATACAATAGTTAACATTCAAAATAGAGTAATGCTCATAAACAACACTGACAAAACTCCCTACAAACTATGGAAAGGAAGACCAACACATGTGAAACACTTCAAAGCTTTTGGAAGCAAATGCTACATCAAAAGAGAAGATGGGAAAATGGGAAAGTTTGACTCTCGTGTGGACAAATGAGTACTTGTTGGTTACTCAAGTACAAGGAAATCATACAAGTGTTACAATCTTAGATTGAACAAATTTGTAGAAATCATCAACATAACAATTGATGAAACAGGAAGACCATAATCAAAGGAAGAAGAAAATTAATCAATGGAACAACTTTTCGAAGAATAAGTATAAGATGAAAAGGAAGTAGAAGAGGAAGATGAAGAGAATTTGACAGAAGTAGAAGAGCAAGTTCAACAAGTGCCTCCAAAGACACTTATTAGATGAGTACAAAAGAATCATCCTTCGGATCAGATTATCGGAAACAAATACACAGGAGTTGAGACTAGAAGAAGAATCTGTTCACTAAAACAAAAACACCTAGCACTCACATCTATGAATGAACCAACCTATTTTGAAGAGGCCATCAATGATAAATTTTGGAACAATTCCATGGATGAAGAATTGGATCAAATAGAGAAAAAATGACACTTGGGAATTAGTTCCAAGACCAACGCATAAGAATGTGATCGGCACACAGTGGGTATACCGGAATAAATTGAATGAAGTTGGACAGGTTACAAGGAATAAAGCTAGATTGGTATGTAAAGGATATGCACAGGTTGAAGGAATCGACTTTGAAGAGACATTTTCCCCAGTTTCCAGAATGGAAGCAATCCTTTTTCTTTTAGCTTATGCATGCTCCAAAAATAATAAAGTGTATCAGATGGATGTAAAATCGGTTTTTTGGAATGGGGAACTTGAAGAAGTCTACATTGAACAACCAGAAGGATTTCAGTTGTCAGAGAATGCAGACTATGTGTGCAAATTAAAGAAGGCCTTGTATGGTCTAAAACAGG
>JASDQU010013159.1:268151-278780 GCA_032191745.1 Picea mariana
AATATTTTATTAATTGAAGTTTATGTTGATGATATTATTTTTGGTAGTGATGATGACAGGTTAAGCCAAAAAATTGCAAAGGATATGTAGAATGAATTTGAAATGTCATTACTTGGAGAACTATCCTTCTTTATGGGACTTCAGATACATCAAAGAAACCAATGAATGTTTATTTCTCAAACCAAGTATATCAGAGAAATGCTAAAGAGGTTTGGAATGGAAGATTGTAGATTGCAAACCAGTTATCACTACCATGCAAACCAGTTGCAAGTTAAGTAAAGATGATGATTCAAAGTCTACAGATCAGAGGCAATACATGTCAAAGATTGGAAATCTACTATATGTGACAACATCCAAACGAGATGTAATATAGGCAGTTGGATATGTGGCATGATTTCAAGTAGCACCAAAGGAATCACATGTATTAGCAGTGGAGAGAATTTTCAGATAACTCAAAGGAACAAAAGAGTTTGGATTATGGTATCCAAAAGGAAATGATCTATCTCTTATTTCCTACACAGATGCAGATTGGGCAAGTTGTATTGATGACCGACGAAGCACCATTGGAGCAACGTTCTACTTGGGTCAATGTTTAGTATTATGGCTAAGCAGGGAACAATCATTAGTATCTCTATCTACAACCGAGAAAGAGTATATTGCAGAAACAACATGTTGTACACAGTTTCTTTGGATGAAACACACTTTGTCATATATACAGGTTGAGTATGATGAGCCCATTCCAATATATTGTGATAATACAAGTGCCATCAGTATCTCAAAGAACTCGGTGATGCAATCCAATAAGAAGCACATTCCAATCAAGTATCATTTTCTATGGGAACAAGTTGCAGAAAAAAACATCAGAGTTGAGTATGTGGGTACAAAAGAACAAGTGGTAGACATATTTACAAAACCACTTCCATGGGAATCCTTTGAGTATCTTCACCAGAGACTTGGAGTTATTTCTACTTCAAAATGAATTATTTTCAATGCTTATCTTATATGTCTTAGATGTAAACGAGGAAGCATCATAAAGAGGACAGTTCAGTCAAGGGGAGCAACCCCGGATGGAAAGAAACCTTTGCCATTTGTGACAAAGGGGGAGAGATTCATCATATGTAGAGGACAGAGGCACGTTTCTAGGGGGAGAAATTCATCAGATGCAGAGGATAGAGACATGGTTATAGGGGGAGCAATGGTCACATAGATGTAGAGGACAAAGGCATGTTTCCAGGGGGAGCATGAGTGATATGACTTCAATATTGCATGACATAATTTCAGTATTACATCAGAGTGTTACCATCAATGCCAAAGGGGGAGATTGTTGATTAAGGTTGGTTGTCATTGATGTCAACCCTCAAAGAAAGTATGGTAGCACAAAAGTTTGGGTAACGGAGCCAAGTTTTTTTCATGTATAATGGTATAAGTTTTAATATATTTGAAGGTAATAATATTATATATGGATAGTACATTTCATTCCATTTCTGGTGGTATGTGGAACGCCACATAACTCCTCACAGTTTGAGAGTTATGGCCTTACAAACTTGGAGGACTCTCATATGTTGTCTTGAAGCCCCAAAAGGTCAAAGAAGTCAAAGATACTGCAAAGAAGAAATTATTATTTAAATGATAATGTAAAGTGACAAAGTTAAGAAGGATTATATAAATAATAAAGTGAAGTGACAAAATAAAAAAAGATTATTTAAATGATAATGTGAGGTGACAAAGTCAAGGAGGAATATTTTAATGATAAAGTAATGGAGAAATTTCTAATTATGGAAAGTGGTTAACCCTAAAAATGAGGAAAATATGTGAAGTGACCTATAAATGGGTTAAGTGACCTAGAAATGGGTTAAGTGACCTGGAAGTTGTTTCTAAGGAAGATATTTGGAAAGTATAAATAAGAGGAACGACTCTCTCATTTTACATCACACTTGACAATATTGAATATATATAGGTGAATGAGGTAACCAAAGGATATCTAAGATGAATTTCATAGGGAAGGTTAAGAAAATAAGGTCAGAATTCAAGGGAGGATAAATTCTTTTGATGATGCTTTCTAAGGTATGTTATTTACAGGTCATCTCACCATTTTGGAAATAACGTTTTTTCTAGAATGATTCAGATCATGAAATTAATAGGCCATTGATTAAACATATCCAACTATCTGTGGTAAAAAATTCTTCTTGTGGGTCGTTGTAGTTTTGGATTTACACTCCGTGGAAAATAGGGTTTGTGGCTAGTCCTGAAACTAGTCTAAAACATGTGTTTCGGGTAAAAACGTCATAACTTCTTCATAACAAATCCAAATTCAGTACAGCTAAATGTGTTGGTTACAGTATAGTTTGTAGTATTCTTTGTAACATTTTCATATCCATTCAACAAATATTTCATGTGGGGCACACTCTACAATGTCACTTTTTAGAATAAGCAAGAATTCAGCAAGGTATGCCATTTTTTTTGTAACTTCTGTTCGGAGAGGTTCCAAGTAGTGAAACTTGGAGGATTTGCATAAAACAAACTGAATAAATTGTGTACTATTTTCATATCTTTATTCATTACAGGTACATATTTATGATTATTTCAAGTTAGGGTTGTTGACTAATCCCAAACTAGTCATGTGAGACTAAAGAAAAGTTTGATGAAAATGCTAGTCTCTTGTTGTGAAATCTAAGGAAGGTTTGCAGGTATGTGATCATATACAACAGGTATATTACAGATTTACAACTCATATTTGGATGATGAAATTGATGAGGGATTTTGGTTAAGGTACATGTTGGGTACATGGTTGAGACAAGTAGTTGATGAGTTGGCACATACATGAGGTGTATAGTTGATGATGTTGGTACATATTGATGAGTCATAGTTGATGAGTAGTTGACACAATATTGGTACATACTTGGTACATGGTTGGATGCACTTGTTTATGGTACAGGTTGATTACTGGTTGTTTGGTGTAGGTTGGTGCATGGTTGATGCACTTGTCTATGGTACATGTTTATTACAGGTTGAGGTAAAGGTTGATGCATGGTTGATGAATTGGTTCAAGTTTATTGGTACAGATTTACAGTGGTATATCTCACAGTGATAGTGTCACAGTGGTTCCATCATTTTACTTCTACTTCAGGGCGGTTGGACAGGGCAAGGACAGGTGGTTGTAGCCACCTTCTGGTTATAGCCGGAGAACATAGGAGGTTGTAGAATCTTTCTGGTTGTAGCCAGAGAATAGAGGAGTTGGAGCTTGCTTCAGGTTGTAGCCTGAAAACAAGGGTGTTGGAGCCTCCTTCCATTTGCAGCTGGAAAACAAAGGAAGTTGGTGCTTCCAATGAATGTGATTCTTCAAGACATATAAGAAAAAACATTATGTTGTTTTCTCCTTCTTTGAGTTTCCACGTAAAACACTAGTGTACTGTGTATGTGTATGATTGTTCATTTGTTCATTGTGTATTTACTCTACAGTTATTGGATGATAATGCTACATTAATATAAAACTTGGATTATATGGTTAAAAAGGAATAAATTTCTCTATTATTGATTCACCCCCCTCTTAGTAATCCAACAATTATGTTGAATTGAGAGCTCTGACATATGATTAGCTTCAAAATCGTTTTCAGAAATGGATTCGTCAATATCATTAATATTTTGAGGAATTTTTTTGACTCCTTTAACTTGAACTAGGTTATTGTTAAATATATTTCTTTGAAGGAATCTTTCCCACATTTCCCCTACTTGTGAAAGCTTGAATTCGACTAGAATCCAAATTAAGCCACGAAGAAAAAAGATTCTATCAATGTTTCCCAATCCACTTTGATAGAACTTGGCCATTTTGTTTTCAGGTTAGTGACAAACATATCTTTATGGTTGTATGTTATTTTATTTGAGACCAAGAATTCATTCCAGGGTATTCCTTTCACTAGGAAATTCTTCAAAAATTTCTCTCCTACCATTGGAAAATGGGTGGCTTCATCTATCATGACTTCATTCACCTGAATCTCCATGGGTCCTACCATTAAAATTATAAGAAAAAACCCTAGCCATTGCCATATTGTAACATCGAAAATATTTAACAAATTTCCACCAACCAATTATTTTAAATAGGGCCAAGCATTCTTCCTGGGATTCTAAGAGTTTAGGGCCTAAAGGCTCAATTCTCACCACCGGAGCCATGAAAACGATGGGAATTTTAATGCATAGGAAAGTTCCGGGTGTAAAAATAGAGAACAAATATGCATGTAGAGAGACTAACCCTAACTCAAAATATGAAAATTAACAAAACCTGAAGAAAGGTGAATGTAATGAGTCATAACATTCCATACTGGAAATGTAATTCAAATTCGATTTTCAAGGTTTTGAATGACAAATTATTTTAATGAGAGATGGGTATGATAGGAATCAGTACAATCGATAGGAATCAGTACTATCCCCATTAACTCTAAAATCCACATGTTATAAGCATAATAATCCCTGTAACCAAACAATTAAAATATTTGATGACTAAGTGCATCGTTTAACACCCAAATTTGTTGTAATGATTGCTCGAGAGTTGATGTTATGGTTCAAAACCCCCTTCACTCCAAAGGGTTGCTTGACCTCCCAGTCTTGGATCGTTCAAAACACTGAGTCAGTGTGACTCCTTGGGTCCCTATGGGCACCCGAAACCAATCTACCCACACACACACAGGTCCTCGTTTTCCCTCAATTGACCACGGTTATGACCTGGGCCTACCCTTTCTTAGTTCGGACTTTAGGGATATCTTGACTTCTTCCTTCAGCTTTTCCCGAAGCGCTCTTCTTCGAGTTTCTGAACTTCCGCCACACGTCTCCTCAGATCTGTCGGTCCCACTATAGTTCAGGTTTCGCGACTTCATGAAACTCTAGCATGCCCATCCATGAACCTCCATACTCCCGAACCCCGAATTCCTTAACCTGTTGCCACATACTCCCTTCACGATCAACGGTTGGGATCCGTTCATGACTTTGGACTTCACGACTTTAAATTTGTCAACTTTTCAAACGTTTTGAACTCCTAAGTGTCTAAAAAACTTATAGCTACCCTCCACGTAGTGCTCCCAGATCTGATGGTCTAGAATTATTAGCCTCCCCTATGAAGGAATATTGTCCATTGATTTTAGTGATGACTCCGAGGACCTCTCTCCTTGTAGAGTTTCCAAATTCTCCCTCCTGAACTTTACCTCCTCGAGTTTTTTTGTTCCTCTGAACAATCTCTTCGACACTTAGTCGAAATCTCAATCTATGCACACCTTGTAGCAGATCCTCTTCCACATTTGACTCCTTTGTGGATGACTTTTCACTCCTTGCAATGGTTTTCCAACCGCTTCTATCTATCATGACTAAAATCACATTATCCCTCATGAGATTTTGAGTCTTAAAACTCTGTCATGCACTCCTTGTGAACATCGATGCACTCCTTTCACACATACAGGTTCCAAACTAACTCTCCTGAGCTTTGAGTCGAAACAGACTCGGTCACGCACTCCTTGTGGACGCTATGCACTCCTTGCACCCGCTCAGTGAAGAGAAACAATGGAAACTTAGTTACTCCTCACAGTGACTCATACATTCAACAATGTAAATGCAATCATGGATACAAGAATAGAAGAAAATAATAGGGATTCAAAATAAACAGAAAGCCTATCACTCATTCAAACAGACACATAAAAAAACACCTTTGGAACAATATTCCTCTGTTATATTCATTCAACTAAAACTTGCATACATTCATATAGTAAATCTTTGTATCTCCTGACTCTTTGCTTGTAATGGAAATCTATATATTAGATTCACTAGTCTTCAACAACAACCTCTACTAGGAAACAATACAAAGTTTTATACAAAGGGGCTCTCTCGAGTTCTTCCCTCCAACTACTCTACGTTATCCTATCAAAATTAAATGTTATCAACTACTTATTATTTATTACAATAAATATTGAGATAGACAGATAAGAGCACAAGCTCTAGATTTGTACTGTGATCTGCCTCATTAAAACAAAATAAATTCCCCCATCGATCTTACGTGATGGCTCAACCTCTGATCATTAAAGATGTTCATTACTCAAAAGTCTTTCTCAGATATTACATTTATACATTGATCTTTGAAATTCAAGAATGTTTCAAAATACGCGCTAGTGCACCCAACTGTCTCTCGCTTATGCTTTGTTGGTGATGCTCCTACATCATACTCCCTTGGATGAAAAATTCATGGACTCCTATCCATGAGCTCCTACATCAATCTTCCATGCTTCTAGATATTTGCTTCACCAACCCAACTAGCATCTTCTACTGGTCATCCTTTCCACTTCACCAAGTATTCAAAATATGTTTTCCTCCCGGTCTTCTTACCAACTCATTGATCTATGATATTTTCCATATGCAGCTTCTCTGCTACAATCATTTTCTTCCTCCACTGGATCTCTCCTTGATCTTCTGGCCCTTCGGTTCTATCTTGCATGTATGAATACAGATCTAAAATGTTGAATATGGGAGATATACCCACATCTTCTGGAATATCTAACTCATAGGCATTCTCACATAACCTCCTCAATATTTTACATGGCCCTATCTTTTTCAGCTTTAAATTTTTGTATGTTCCTCTCGAGAGCCTCTCTTTCCTCAGACATTCTAGAACTTGTTCTCCAACTTCAAATTCAGGCTTCCTCCTATGTTGATCATCTTTGTTCTTGTATTCACCACTTCTCTTCTTCAGCTTCTCTTTGATCTGGTTGTGAAGTTCATGCATCTCTACAACGAAATATTCAGCTCTGACACTCCTAAAATCACTCTGTTTCAGATCTCTCAGCTCCGACACTCCCCTCAGATTCATCCCATCAACGATTTGAAATGGACTTTTCCCAGTTCTTTTGTTCACTGAGTCATTATATGCAAACTCGGATTGTGCTAGAATCGGATCCCACTGACTATGGTGTTCAGTGACCAAACTCCTCAGCAAATCTCATAAGCTTCTATTCACCACTTCATTCTGTCCATTCGTCTGTGGATGATATGCAGAACTAAAAGATAGCTCTGTCCCCAAATTTTTCCTCAACGTCCTCTAGAAATGACCAACAAATTTGGTGTCCCTATCTAAAATTATGCTCCTGGGAAATCCATGGAGTCTCACAACCTCTTTGAAAAGAAAATTCACAACATGAGTTGCATCACTGGTCTTTTGGCATGGGATAAAGTGTGCCATATTTGGAAATTTTTCCACCACCAAAAATATGGAATCACTTCCTCTTTGTGTCCTTGGCAATCCCAACATGAAATCCATGCTTATTGCATCTCAAGGCCTCTTTGGAATGGGAAATGGATGATACAACATAGTGTTTTGTTTCTTTCCCTTGGAATACTAACAAATCTTATAGTTGTTCACAAATCTCTTCACCTTCTCTCTCATACCTGGCCAATAATATGAACCATTTAATTGGGAAAATGTTTTGTCATGGACGAAATGTTTGGCCAGAACCCCACTATGCTTTTCCTAAAACAAATTCTCCCTTGTCGAGCATCTTGGTATGCATAACTAGCACCCTTTAAACAACAACCCATCATGAATCAGATAATCATCCCGTTGGCTTTTTTCTTTGAGTAAAGGATTCACACATGCTTCATATGCTTCTACAAAGTCTAGATCACTCTGGTACATTTCCTTAAGGTAATCAAACCCCAAGGTCTTGACCTGAAACGCATCAACAACCTTGTTAGCATTACCATAAATATGTTTAATGACAAAAGTGAATTTTTTCATAAACTCTATCCACTTGGCATGTCTCTGGTTTAACTTCTCCCATCTAGTTATGAATTGCAAAGCTTGATTGTCACTATACAAAACAAACTCCTTCGGTACAAGATAATGCCTCCATTTCTTCAAGGCTTGGATTATGGCATAGAACTCTTTGTCATATGTGGTGTACTTCTTTTTAGCTTCATTCAAATTATCACTGAAATATGCAATAGGTATGTTGTCTTGACTTAATACCGCTCCAATTGCAACTCCAGTCGCATCACATATCACCTGAAATGTCTTCCCGAAATCTGGTAAAACCAGAATTGGTTGTTCTGTTATTTTCTCCTTCAATATGTTGACTCTCTTCTCAGCCTCCTCTGTCCACTTGAAAGACTTATTCCTTTTCTTCACTGTATCCATCATTTGAGAAATAATCCCGCTAAAATTTCTGATGAACTTCCAATAGAAACTTGCTAATGCATGGAAGCTCCTTACCTCGAAGATATTCTTCGGTGACAACCATTCCTTGATCGTTTTCACCTTTTTGGGATACATCTTCAATTCATTTGAATAAATCACAAAACTCAAATATATGAGCTATGTCTTCATGAAAGAGGACTTTTTTAGATTAATCAACAACTTCGCTTGTTTCAACCTCCTCATCACCAATGTCAAATGTCTCAAGTGCTCCTCCTTAGTCTTGCTAAATACCAATATATCATCCAGATATACGATCTCGAATTTACCAATCAAGTCCTTCAACACTTCATTCATCATCCTCATAAAAGTACTCGGGGTGTTCGTTAAGCCAAACGGCATAACAAGCCATTCATACAACCCCTCCTTTGTCTTAAATGTTGTTTTCCACTCATCACCTTCCCTCATCCTTATCTGGTGATATCCACTTTTCAAATCTATCTTTGAAAATTAGTTAGCCCCACTCAGGAAATCCATCAATTCATCCATCCTTGGCAATGGAACTTTGTATCTGATGGTGATCTTGTTTATGGCCCTTGATTTCATACACATTCTCCATCCCCCATCCTTCTTTGGACTTAACATAGTTGGCACTGCACATGGACTCAATATTTCTCTAACCAATCCCTTGTCTAACAGATCATGCACTCATCTCTTCACCTCCTGATTTTCTTGATGTGTCAACCTGTACTCTTCTTTATTCGGTATTATTCCTCCTAGTATCAATTCAATGTGATGATTGATACTTTTGATAGGTGGCAATGAGTTTGGCAACTCATCCACTGCAATGTCATAAAAATTCTCTAGCAGTTCCTGAACTTCCTCAGGAAAATATTCCATTGAAGTAATGGTAAGGATAACCCTTGTCTTCCTCACTATAGCAAATTGCATCTCCTATTCCCTCTTTACTTCATTCAGGAGTTCTTTCCCACTCATGAGAAGTATGCTCTTGTTAGCTTCATCCTTCACCTTCTTCTATTTAATTGGAAACAACATGTGTTTCCTACCATTTTTTTATAAGGTGTAAGTATTTCTCCTCCCATAATGAAT
The DNA here is from genome assembly GCA_032191745.1 of Picea mariana. Taxonomy (NCBI): domain Eukaryota; kingdom Viridiplantae; phylum Streptophyta; class Pinopsida; order Pinales; family Pinaceae; genus Picea; species Picea mariana. The sequence goes on from JASDQU010013159.1 coordinate 277,423, forward strand.
TACATTCTTGTCATACTGCCACGGTCTTCCCAACAAGACATGACATACATCCATGGGAATCACATCACACATAATCTCGTCTTTATATCCTCCTATTTTAAATTCAACTAGGCATTGTTTAGTGACTATTACCTGATGACCTTTTTGCAACCATGAGACCTTATATGGTGTCGGATGTGCAGTCGTCTCCAGTTCTATAATCTCCACCATCTTTGTGGATACTAAGTTGTCAGTACTCCCACTATCAATTATCACCTTGAAAACTTTTTCCTTCATTTGAAAAGTTGTTATGAACAAATTTTTCCTCTGTGCTGTGTTTTTCGTCTTTGGCTCTTGCTTCAAAAGAACCTTCTTCATCATTAGGGATCTTCCATCCTCTACACCTTCTGCCTCAACATTTGTAGTGTCCCCAAGGCCGAGCCCTGTCGTAAATCATGTTCTGAAAGGAATTGTAATTCTATTTTATAGGTTGGTGAGCCAAGTTTTTATAAGCTGGTGGCTTATGTGTTTGTTAGGCCAGGGAGCCTAAGTGTTGAAGGCCAGGAGCTTGTTGTTGTATATGTAATCACGCAGAACAAATTAATAAAAATTTGTAAACACTACCAGGTGTAGACCGACCACGATGAATGAGTGAAGGGGGACTGGACTTCCATAGAGAAGGCAAGGGATTAGGGGCTGGAAGGTGGGAAAAGGGGCTAAGTGTTAAGCCTAGGGGGCTTCAGCCTTGGGAATAATATTTTAATATTATTCCAAAAAGGCATGAGAATTTCATGTTTTATCCTAAGTTCCTAACCATGAGGAAGGTGATGCGTGCTGGGTAAACACATGCAGTTTCCAAGGCGACAAGTATCAGCCCCGACCCATGCAAATAAAATGGTGAAGATGAGACGTGATGGGGGTTCTCCTCCATACCACTCGATGGCCTGAGGGCATACGGCCACTGACCGGTACGATGGATCCAACCTCTGCAGAGAAACCTCATACATATTCTGAACTGAAAAACCTGTGTTCATCTGGAGAATCCGTGTGTATCCTCTATTTGAGATCAAGCTTGTGCATGGGGTCTCTATCCCAAAGTCATGACCGTGAGCCATTTGGCCATTATTGAGCCTATAGGAAAGATGCGTCAGTTTTCCCTATTGATTGTTGTGGCCATGTAGTGTTGGACTGCGTGTGGCTTGCTGGCCAGTGGAGCAACACCCTCTCTAGGAGAGAGAGTGTACAAAGGAAGGAGAGAACTCCTAGAAGGAACCCTGTAGCTGCCACAGAGCTCAGAGACTTCCGGTCTGGCCTGTTGCTGTAACCCAAGGCAAGGGAGGATAGAAGTCGAAGGACTGTCTAGGTGACAGAGAAGGTGT
>JASDQU010013160.1:21763-48828 GCA_032191745.1 Picea mariana
CTCTGAAGCTACAGAAATGAGGTGTGGGACTTAATTGACAGTTGCTTCTTAGAATTCAACATCTCTTTTGTCCCGAGAGAGAAGAACACAGTGGCAGATTCCTTGGCTACATCAGCAAGCAATTTCAAAGTACCCTTGCCGCCGAAATTCAGATATGATGTGGAAGTAAAGTACAGGCCCTCCATACCTGACAACATCAAACATTGGAAGGTATTCGAGGATGATCTCGAGATCAATAAATTCTTGGAGACTGTCGAGGAATTTTCAGAGATGCATATCGACCAAGACTCTGTCTCGGAGGAAGAGCTTGATGGGGGTAATTTTATGAATAAGATTGCAGAGCGTAACATTGTGCAGCTGCCCAGCAATCATATTCCAAGAGGACTGGTTCCTTTGGAAAGGATTTTTGATAGAAATGATGTGTCATTAAAAAGGGAAATCTTGGAGGATGACGCTGGTACTATTCAGTGCAACATTGGCACTGAGAGTGAGCCCAAGTTTGTCAAATTGTCAAGAAGTATGACAAAGGAGCAGAGGTCTTAATATGCTGGAATTTTGAGAGAATTTGCTGATGTTTTCACCTGGACCTACAAAGACCTCAAAACATATGACACTTCTGTCATCGAGCATAAAATCCCATTGAAAGGGGAGGCCAAGCCATTTAGGTAGAAGCTAAGACAAATCAATCCTATGCTGCTGCCTATCATGGAGAGGGAAGTGAAGAAGCTACTTCAAGCTCATATCATTGTGCCACTGAGATATTCAGAGTGGGTGGCCAACTTGGTACCAGTAAGGAAAAAGAATGGAGAGATCAGACTCTGTGTAGACTTCAGAAACCTGAACAGGAGATCACGAAAGGATAACTACCCCTTACCAAAAATGGAACATATACTGCAGAGGGTAACAGGAGAATCTAGGATGTCCATGATTGATGGTTTTTCTAGCTACAATCAAGTCTCTGTTCTTCTTGAGGATAGGGAAAAGATGGCATTTACCACCCCATGGGGCACATTCATGTATGCCAAGATGCCTTTTGGACTAATGAATGTAGGGGAAACATTTAAACGTGCCATGGACATAGCCTTCATTGGGGAAAAGGAAAAATTTGTGATCATCTATCTAGATGACATCATAGTATTTTCAAAATCTGATAAAGAACACTGTTGTCATCTCAAGAAGGTTTTCCTGAAATGCAAGAGTTTTGGCATTTCACTAAATCCCAAGAAATCTTTGTTCGCCATGCAGGAGGGAAAGTTACTAGGCCACATAGTATCAGCGGAAGGAGTCAAAATTGACCCTAGCATAGTTGAGGCAATACAAGCCCTATCAATCCCGAGGTCCAAGAAGGAGGTCCAATCTTTCCTTGGTAAGATTAATTTTCTGAGGAGGTTTGTGCCTAACTTTGTCGAGGAGGTAAAACTTATAACAACCATGTTGAGGAAAGGAAATGAAGTGAGGTGGACTTCTGAATCGCGACATTCCTTTGAGAAAATAAAGAAGGCCCTATCTGAAGCCCCTGTGCTTATCAGTCCCGATTACTCAAAGGGTTTCGTTATTTTTTCATTTTCCTCACCTGACACGGTGGTCGCTGTTTTATTACAGACAAAAAAGACTGGGCTAGAGCAGCCTGTTGCTTATTTCAATCGAGCATTGAGGGATGTCGAAGTCAGGTATGACACTATGGAGAAGCAAGCCTATGCCCTGGTAAAGGCTCTCAAGGAATTTAGAATCTATGTCCTGCAATAAAAAATCATCGCTTATGTCCCCTCAGCTACTGTTAAAGACATTCTTATTCAGCCTGACATAGACAGGAGAAGGAGTAAGTGGATAGCCAAGATTCTGGAATTTGACCTGGAAATAAAGCCTACCAAATTGATCAAAGGTCAAGGTTTAGCCAAGCTGTTGGCTGAAGCCAATTGCCAATATTTGGGGATAAGTTTCATCAATGAATGCTCAGAAATTCAGCAGGGTCGGCTGTTTGACATGGACCCTCAAAGGGAGCCCCCATTGGCTTGGTGTCTTTGGTATAAGGATGTCATATACTTTCTGCAAGAGTTGCGGCCTCCAGACGTCCTGCAAAGAAACAAAGCAAGAGCTCTGAAGCTCAAGGCAGTCATATACTGCCTTATCAATCAAATTTTATACTGGAAAGACCCCCTGGGTGTGATTTTAAAATGCATGAATTCAAAAGAGGTCGATATGATCATGGCTGAATTTCACAGCGACCTATGTGGAGGGCACCATTTCTGGAAGGCCACAGCCCACAAAATTCTCAGAGCTAGGTACTACTGGCCCACCTTGTTCGTTGATGTCCATAGAGGAGTTAGAGCCTGTATCCAATGTCAAATATTTGCAGGAAAACAATAGCTCAAGTCCTTGCCACTAAATCCTGTGGTTGTTTCGGGACCTTTCCAGCAGTGGGGCCTAGATTTCATTGGAGAAATTCACTCCGCTTCCAGTGGGCAGCACAGATGGATCCTGACCGCTACAGATTTCTTTACCAAGTGGATTGAAGCTATCCCTACCAGGAGTGCTTCCCACAAGGTAATCATTGGGTTTCTGGAGGACCTCATCACAAGGTTCGGCTGCCCAGGTAAGATTGTCACTAATAACGCATCCGCTTTCGGGTCTAAGCCATTAGCCAAGTTCTGTGAGAAGTTCGGGATCAAACTGATTCACTCCACCCCATATTATCCATAGGGCAGCGGTTTAGCAAAATCCTCCAACAAAAGCCTGATAAGGATCATCAAAATATTGTTGGAAGACAACAAGAAGGGCTGGCATTCAAGATTAAAGTTTTCTCAATAGGCCGATTGAGTGGCCACGAAGAGATCTATCGACGTCTCTCCTTTCCAATTAGTCTATGGGGCGGAGGTTGTTTTCCCTTTTCATTTAGCCATTCTTGTAGAAAAATTCCTCCAGGATCATCAGGAGGAGCCTGATGACATGATCAGAAGGATTCATCAGCTAGTGGAGGTCTAGCAGGCCAGGGAGCAGGCAATGGAAAGAATTTAGGACCATCAGCAAAGGATCAAGCAGGTTTTCAATAACAAGGCCAAGAAGGAAGAATTTTGGATAGAAGACCTAGTGCTGAAATGGGATGCTCCTAAACAAGATAAGGGCAAGAACGACAAATTTGAAGCCGTGTGGATTGGGCCCTTCAAAATCTCTGAGGTTTTCTCAAATAACACATATCGGCTGTGGGATTTGGAGGGTGAAGAAGTTTTCAACAGCCCAGTAAATGGGAATTTTCTGAAAAAATGTTTTGTCTGAGCCTTCGATGGCTCCTTTGTTTGTAAATATTGTCCTTTTGGTTCCTTGTTTATTTTTATTTTTCGGCTTAATAAATGACCCCATATCCCAACAACAAGGCAATGAAATTTCAAAATGAGTCCTTAGAGCATCACAGGGACGACTCTATCGCCCATGGAGCCTAATGTTAGTAACATTTCTCGTCCGAGGCACGAGAGCGTTCAGGTCTACAAGTGGCACAAGAAGCGCCCGAGCACAGCACGAAAAAAATCTCGTTTGTGGCTTCCAAGCAAGTAAGTGAGCAAAGATCATATTTTCAATGGTCAGGATCCATCCATAGGAGCAAATCAGTGGTTGGCAGAAAATCGCGGCTAGTGGAGCTGCGTTGGGGTTAGTGCAATGGATAGTGCCCATATTGTGTGCAGGAAAGGATAGCAGTCGTCCATCCAGAGGACGTGTGGCACAAGATCTAGTCGCGTCGGTGTTTCGGCATTCGGGAGTTCGAAGGGTGAAGGTTTCATGTTGTCCTATATCTCGAAACCCCGAACCCCGAAAGCGTCGAAGGCGCCCAAAGTCGGGCCCGCAGTTTTATGGAGAAATCTCGATCGTCCATCCACGGGAGACACCTGGCACGGGATTAGGCTCCTCGTCGATTCACCCATCGTGATTTTGATGCACAAGGTGCAGCATCATTGTATTCCCTATGTGCGAGGTGCCGGGAGTGTCCAGGACCCAGGCCCACAGCATCGTCGGGAGAGTTCAGAACCGTCAGATCTAGAGGGACGCGTGGTGCCAGATTAGGCCGTCTCGACGTTTCTCTCATCGTGATTTCAAGGAACTGGGATCAGCCCCTTCCTATTCATGAACACCAAAAGTGCCTTTGAGAGTAAACACAGGATCACAGCCCGTGGTCACTTGGGAAAGAAAGGAGCTGCAAAAAAGGGGCCAAAGGCATCAGGTTTCAGTCACAGAGAGGCCCGTCACGACCTCCATTTGCCATCAGACCCGACCTCGATCCTGATATTTGCTTGGAGTAAATGAAGGCAAAAAGGGGTGGTTGAAACCTCTCCTCATTCATTAAGTGTGAGATATGGAGGGTCTGGCAAGAGGTCTGCTTGAGAAGGTCCTGTGTACCCATTTTTCCAGAGAAGCCTTGTCGAGTTCTTGACTAGTCGGAAGAGGTCTGCACACGCTAGCTCGGCACTTAATGGCTCAGTTACTCCCCTTACAGGAGCCACGCGTAGTTACGATGGCGTATGACAAAGAATATGCATCAAAATTTGGCTGAAGGGACACCAAGCCTTGGATGACTGAGCACGCCGATGTTAGGCGATTTTCTCTAAGTATATAAACTCAGTCTTTGTATTTTGTAATCTATCGATGGTTGAGCAAGGCTCCCGATTGTAAAGTTTTGATGAAGTGTTGGTCGCTCTGGTTAATGTATAAGGCATTTGAGATTTCTTACTTTATGGATGTCAGCTTCTTTCCATCCCTTTGTTTACCATGTTAGAACAACTTGGAATTGGAGGATCCAGTCGAGTTGTAGCTGTTATAGGATGATGTAGTTTGGATCACTGTAACAGTTGCATTGTATCTAATCAGTTCCTGTGATTTTCTTAGCGCTGAACGACTTGGAATTGGAGGATCCAGTTGAGTCACCCTTCATCTTCTTGAGGCTCTGGACCAAGAGGATCTTGGTTTCTGAGTTTTTCATCCTCAAGCTTCCGAAGGCCTGTCGCCCGAGGCAGTCTTGTTCACCTTTCTCACAAGTCTTCCATCTACAACCCTTCAATCAGCTTACTGACAGAAGTTGGATCAAGACCTCCCTTGCTTTATACACACCAGACCCTGGTTCCTATGTCAATGCCTCTTTCCTGGTTCTCTTTCCATTTGATCACCCCCATTTATTAAATCGTGACATAAAAAATTGATGGGCGTCTGGCTCTGCTCCTGCAAGCAATCCAGGAGTGACTTCTGATGCTAACAGAACTCAAAAAAAGTAATGGGTTCAGGAAACCTGGTGAACCAACTTTTCCTCCTTACAGCATCATTGCTTTACATGTAAGATCTCAGCTTGCATGAGGACATGCAAGAAGGTAAGCTGGGAGGTATGTTGGGTTATGAAAAAGGTACAAATATCCTCCTTACTCCCACAGTTCATGATATAATCTTGATTCACTTTTATGTTAATTAGGGATAAATAGGATAGAAAATGATTAATATGTCTTCTAGTGATATTATTGAAATTATATTAAATAGATTCTAAAATACGATTGGAATTGTTTGATTTTGTTATAGGATTGGATAAATATTGTCAAAACCAAAATAGCAAAGGAGATCTTGAAGATGCATAATCTATTGGAGGTTGTGGACTTTTGGAGCAAATTAGTTTTGAAAATGATTTATTTTCTATATTGTAACTTTATAATAGTAAAGCAATCCTGAGGATCTCTCGATCCTCAAGATGGCTTAATTTACTCAGATTATTGTATATATAGAGGGTAATAGATCCTGAAAGAATAATCTAAGAATTGTGTCCAAGTATTCAGAACTCAGAATTACTCTGCACAAGCAGTTTTTGTGAATGTTGTACCAGCTATGAAATCGATAAAATCTTTGAACGTTTTCACCATTTCTACATACTGAGTTTCTAGTAGCAGTGCTTTTGAGGACCAAGGGCCTAGTCTAAAGGAGCTATTGTCTCAAATATGTAATTGTATCAGTTTTGCTTTATGTTTTATGATTCAATTCTCTTTTACAATATTTAAGATGAATGCATCAGTGTGTTAATGATTTTATGCTATTGTGTACAAAAGATAGACATTTCTCTCGAGTATTACTGATTGTTGTTCCAACTTCCTATACTGTAGTTTACTTCTTGACAGTTCCTCACATTTTCATATAAACTATTCATTTTACTTAGATTCACATTTGTTGTTCCTTTCAGTTAAAGTTACGATTGTTGTTCCTTTCCGTTAAGTTACATTTGTTGTTCCTTTTGATTAGATTACAATTGTTGTTTCTTTCTATAGATAGATTAATTCGCTATTTCCTTTTCAGCAATTTGATTCATAGTTAATAGTCAATTCTACAAGTCTTTATTCATATTCGATTTTATTTTTTTAGTTAAATGAATTCAACAGATTAGTTAGTTCCTTTTCAATTACGGCATGTCAGTAATTAGATTTCAATTATGTTAAGTAAGATCTTAGTTTTAGAATCTTTAATGAACATTTGAGGAACTTGATTGTGGATACACTCAGGTTTGTTTTAACTACACAATTTTATCCTCTACGAGCTATCTGCATAGACTTTGTTGATATTCTTGAGATAAAAGACGAATCCTCGGGTTGATAAATTAATGTTAAACTAAGGTTTTTTTTAGACATCTTTAGACACCAACACCTGGATGACCAATATATGGTCTCTTGTGTAGGTTTTCCATTATGAACCTCTTCAAGTCATCACAACTTGGGATATACAGTCTATTTATGTAAGTCAACAGACCTTCATCCATCATCTGATATCCTTCGTATTTTATCCCTGTGGGCTCTTTCTTTAGGTATGATGTCATTGTCTTGAAGAATGCATATGTTTCTTGTAAATTCCTAACTCTTTCTCTAGCATTCATTTCAAAGGTGCTTACCACTTCCAGGTGAATTGTTTTCACATTTATGCTAAGGGCATCGGCCACCCTATTTTCCTTTCCTTTGATGTGTTTGATTTCGACATCAAACTCACTAAGGAGATCCATCCACCTAGCTTGTCTAGTGTTGAGTTTTGGTTGATCAAACAGGTGCCTCAACCCACAGTTGTATGTCATAAGTAAAAATATCCTACCTAGGAGGTAATGCCTCCACATTTTTAAAGCATGCACTATGAAAGCCAACTCTAGATCATGGGTCATATAATTGATTTCATGCTCATTCAATTTTCTAGATTCTTAGCAAATTACACATCCTTCTTGCATAAGGACTCCTCTGATTCCTTCCTTGTAGGCATATGTGCACACGAGGAAGTCATTATCAGGGCCTGCAATCTTCAGCACGGGCGCATGGGTCAGAAGGTATTTCAGTTCTTGAAATCTTTCTTCACATTCTGATGTCCAAGTGAATTTAACCCCCTTTTTCTGAAGGGCAGTGATTGGACAACCAATCTTGGAAAATCCTTTTATGGACCTTCTCTAGTATCTTGATAAGCCCATAAAAGATCTAATATCAGATACATCCTTTGGGGTAGGCCATTCCATAATAGATATGATCTTTTCAGGGTCTACTGCCACCCCTTCTTTAGAAATAACATGGCCTAAGTAATGGACTTGCTTCTAGAAAAAGCCACACTTGCTAAACTTAGCGTAGAGCTGATGTTCTCTTAGTACTTGAATTACAATTCTAATATGTTCTTCATGTTCCAATCTGTTCTTGGAGTAGATTATAATATCATCAATGAAACCAATAAAAATGTGTCTAGGAATCTGTGTACATTATTCATCAAGAACATAAAATTGGTGGGGGCATTGGTTAATCCAAATGGCACCACCACAAATTCATAGTGACCATATCTGGTCTTGAAGGTTGTTTTTTGGATGTCTTCATTCTTGATTCGGACTTGATGGTATCCAAACCTTAAGTAAATCTTTGAGAAAATGGAAGCACCCCCTAATTGGTCAAACAAGTCATCGGTTCTTGGTAAGGGGTACTTGTTCTTTATGGTTTTCTTATTGAGTTGTCTATAGTCTATGCATAGTCGGGAGTGTGTCATCTTTCTTTTTCACAAACAAGACTGGTGCTCCCCATGAAGACACACTGGGTTGGATGTAGCCTTTTTCCATCATTTCCTTTAGTTGTAGCTTGAGCTCAACTAGCTCAGGTGTACTCATCCTATAGGGTGTCCTAGACACTGGCACTACTCCTGGTGCAAGTTCTATCAAGAAGTCAATGTCTCTTATCGGAGGTAGACCTATCTTCTGGAAACACATCTCTATACTCTCTTAATATAGTGTGGTCCTATAGGTTTGGTTTTTCATCCTCAATGTATTCCAACACCTATTTTGCATATAGAGGACATCCCTTTCTGCAATACTTTTTCATTTGAAGGGTTGATATTTGTCTCATTGAGACATGCTTCTGAATCCCTTGAAGGGTTATCTTTCTCCCTTCTTCATCTACACATTCTAAGGTTTTATGGTAACAGTCCAATTTAGTTTATAAGAATCTAGCCAGTCCATACCAATCAATAGGTCATAAGATCCTAGGGGAAGTATGTTAAGGGTATCTTGGGTGGGAAATCCATCCATAAGGAATTATCAAGTCGGTATGACCTCTACTACTTTTCTTTTAGTGCCAGTGGCTAGTTGTACTAACCATGGTTTAACATGTCTAATTGGTTGCAGTTTACACTGATCAATAGTATGAGGGGCTACATAACTCAAATTAGAACCAGGGTCAATTAAAAAAGAAACCAAATGGTTGGCAATCATACCTTCCATATCCACCACTGAAGCTTGGTGTTTGTCTTGTTTATTATCCAAAGATGCATAAATTCATGGCATGCTCCTAGCCACATCATTGATTGTGGTAGCTTCTTGGACATTGTAGACTCTCCTATTGTTTTTTTGTCTTTGTGGACAATCCCTCAGTAGATGTTCTTCTCCACAACCCCAAAATTTCAAGGGTTCATTTCTTTGGGTTATCATTCTTTCCTGGGGTTTCTCCAAAAGGTTTATTTCCACTATGGGAGGGGAAATTTTGTTGATATACACTTCTAGTAGGAAGGCTTATCCTATATTCCATCCTATAGTTCTTAAATATTGAGGATTTGAACCCCTTCTTATTGAATCCCAAACTACTCTTCTTTTTCCAGTCCTTATGAGGTTCTGTCTAACTCTCGAGTTGTTCATAGCAATACCTTGCCTTTCAGATAGTGTCTTCTAAGGTCTTTGGCTCGTCAAACTCAATCATGTTCTGGTAGGTCTGAGGTAACCCACTAATAAATCGTTGCACTTTTACTTTTTCATCCTTTATGTAGGGTGCATACCTCAATAGCTCAAGGAATTTATTGACATATTCCTCTATGATGAGCTGTCCCAACTTGAGTTCATAGAACTCCTTAGTCTTCCCATCAAAGTATTTCTCTGATGGATACTTCTTCTTAAAGTGTTTCTCAAACTATTTCCATGATAAGTCCTCTTCACGGATTCATTTCACATTCTTAAGGTCTTCCCACCAAATGGAAGTCTTTCCATTTAGGTTGAATATGCTTATTCGAGCCTTCAAGTTTTCAGAGTAGTCATGGACTCTGAAGTACTTCTTTAAACCAAGCATCGAAGCTTCTACCTCTTCCCCTTTCTTAATCTCTCCATTGAAAGAGGGTGGTTTGGATTTATTTAACTCTTCGGGGTCATGACTTTTGGAATGCTTTTGCTTCTTTCCTTTCCTTTGAGAATGTGAGCTATTTTTTCTACTAGAAGATCCCTCAGAGTTTTCAGTTTCCTTTCCAAAGGAATCTCACGATGAGTGTCCCATGTCTCCAAGTTGGATCTTCCTCGAGGTACTCCTCCTAGTGTGGCCACTTATGGAACAATGTCTTTGTATCTCAGGTGGACTTTGAATTCTCTTTGTATGTCATCGGTCCACATGATTGGTTGTAGGTCCATGATGCAGCTGCCACTATATATTGGATAAGCTCTGCAGCAAGACTATATTAATTTTCATTTGTTTTTCTTGCTCCTTTATCAATCTCTCATTGTTATCCTTGCAACTCTGTAATTCATCCATGAAGATCCTTACAATTTCATCCAGATCCGAAGGGGTTTCCATCGCCCTCCTTTCGTCAGATTCTTCATCTGTATTGTGGGAGCCATCCCCTACTTCACGATGCATCACCATCCTTTATGCTTGTAGTTTCCTATGATTTTGTTATCACATAATCTTGTATGAGGGGTATTTTCCTATGAGGTGCCCTCTTTGGTGAAAAAATGGCAAAGAATAGGTCAAAACCCCACTTATCCTAAGTTGGGGGTGCATAAGCACTCTGAATTATGCAGTACATAGATCTAGGCGATCAGGATATTCGCGCCCAGATCTTCGGTCTAGATTCAATTCTAGACCCCTCTCGCCATCCTACCTTTAATGAGTGGGGGGAGTTCGATATGATAGTTTTCCCATGCACGAATCTGAAGGTTCAGGCGAGTCGTGCCTAGATCAACGGTTGAGGTCCCATTCCAAACCCCCCCCCCCTCGTCATTCTACCTTTAATTATGGGGTGGGAGTCTGATATGGGTGGTTTTCCAGTGTGGGCCCCTTTTCTATCGTGGTGCCTCATCCTTGTGTCACCCCCCCCCTCTTCTTGCCACCTATGTTCCACTAGGCCTCCTGTCCACTAGTCACATCACTCGTTTCGCCCTTGTCTCATTAGGACAAACATTCCTTCCACTCACCCTCGTGGCAAATCATTTTTTGTTTCGCTCCCTCTTGTCTTCCCACACCTGTCCCTCTTCCTATCACATCGTCCCGTCATAGGAGACATGTTCCCCTTCGAAAAATCACATCCTACCACTGTATCTCTGTGGACCCCACAAGTTCTACCACATTCGTCCTCTGGCCTCTCCTCGTCTCACTTCCACATCTAATATGCCAAATCATCCATGTCTAGTCGTCGCTCATCTGCCACTCCCCATCAGGTGCCCCAGTTATCATGTCTGCCTCCACGTCTTTCCATGAAGCCATTTAGTAGATCGAGGTGGAAGAATTAGAATCCTCCACGTCCCAAAGGTGCAGAGTTGACCGAGGTCGTTTTCGATCCCAAGGAAGCTGTTATTGAAACAGTTGGTGGTGGGTGGAAATCATTTCCACCATAAATGGAAAGTCCAGGAAAGGATTGTCAGCTTGTCAACTCCTTCCAGGCTCGTTTTGGAACACAATGGCGTCTGATCGAAGTGCACAATGGCCCAGAGACTGCATGCACAGTCTTCCAAAAAACATGTAGACATAATGCCTTCAATGCAGTAGCTCGAAGCTCCTGTTGGGCTTTGATCCAAGTATATGAAAACATTTTTTCCATTTTTGTATCTATCGATGGTTGAGCTATGCTCCCGAATTGTAAATCTTTAATGAAATTTCTGGTTCTCCGGTTATGAGCTGTATCTGAGACCTTCTGTTTAATGAAACTCATCTTCTCTCCATCTCTATGTAAGATTTGTTTTAAGACACTTGGAATTGGTAGGTCCAGTCGAGGGCGATTATGTTGCGTGATGTGTGTTTGATCATGATAGTGTTTTCACCATTTTTAAATCAGTCTTATGTGTCATTTTCTCCCTCTTACCCTGAGTAGCTCATCGAAAGATTCAAGCGAGTTGTTATAGTAGACACCGTGATGCAGGTATGATCACTGTGTTACTGTAACTGTGTCATCCTGGCACATTTCAGTGTTTTTTCTTTCTTCTATGGGCTGTTGGAAGTTTGATGCCTACAAAAGACCTTTGTAGTTTCTCTCCGAAGTCTTCCTCCTACTCACTCTTATTACAACTTACTGACTAAAGTTAGATCAAGACCTCACTTGCTTGTGCATAGCCTAGCTCAGGATTCTGAGTTAAAACAATATTCTTTTGGGTCTTCATCCATTCAATCACCCCATTATACACCAATCATGACATAAAACCGATGGGCATCAGGCTCTGCTCCTACCACAATCCAAGAGTGACTTCTGATGTTAACATTTTTGGCGTCATTGCCGGGGACGAAGTTCAAGATTTTCCCCGGAAATGAATGGCATTGAGCCTCTGATTCCAAAGGTGCATCACGCATTGGAGCCCTTGAAGATTGCTACTGTGCACCTGGTGACTCCATTGTGACGACTCCACTAAGGCGAACCTGTTGTTTCAGTCATGGCTTCCAGAGGCAGACACACGAGATCTACCCTGCAGCTTCCCTTGGCGACACTTGAAGAAGATCCGGAAATGATTATAAGAAAGGGAAAGGCCCACATGGAAGGAGCTTCTACTGTTGAACCAGGTATTTCTGATAATTCCCCATCTCCATCTCTAGAAACTCCATTTTCTGCTTCTCATTTCCCTGTCATACTTTGTGCTAGAGTTTCTAGAACTCTAAATTTTGGGAGTGCTCATGTTGAGTTTTCCCCTCCTGGTCTAGGATTGGAGGGTGAAATCCTTGTCACTCCTTTCTCCTCTGAAGCTGTACCTTGGCCTAGGTATAGGACAACAGAACATTTCCCTACTTATAACTTTACCACCCCTCCTCTTATTATTGTTCCTGCTACTGCATAGAGGGATGCCTCTGCCAACTCCAGTCCTGTAGCCTCTCCTCAAAATCCTCCATTTTTTCCCTTTCCACTTGGGAGTTCAGTCCCAGCATCCCCTGTTCGAACCCCTTCTCCTCCTATTTCTCCTCCACCTAATATCCCTATGGCAGGAGAAAATCCCACCATGACCAGGATGGATGCCATTATAGATTCTAGGTATGCTCCCCTTGTATTGCCTCAGCCACTCAATGCCCTTCCACCAGATGGCTACCTCAAGCAACTTCCCAGGTTTACAAGCAAAGGAGATATAACTGCAGAAGAACACCTTGAATCCTTTTACAGTTTTACATATCATCATGTCATCATGCATGCAGATGTATGGATGAGGATTTTTGTTCATAGCCTTGAAGGTTAGGCTAGGAAGTGGTTTAGGGCCTTGCCTCCTGGATCTGTTGATGGGATAGAGGATTTGGATAATTCCATCTTGAGACAGTGGGGAGATAAGAAAGACTTCATGTATTACATGACAGAGTTTGGGTCTTTGAAGAGAAAGGAAGGAGATTTTGTCTCCAACTTCTCCAAGAGGTTCAATAAGATGTACCATAAGATTCATGATGTGATAAAGCCCTCAGAAGCTTCAGCCAAAATTACTTATGCCAGCACCTTTGACCTTGATTTCTTCCTTTTGTTGAGGGAAAGGCGAGCCACTTCCCTGGCTCACATGCAGGATGCGGCTGTGGAAGTTGAGTCAAATATTTTGGTTGTCGATCGACTCAGAAATAAATCTGATAGAGACATAACCATAAGGAGAGTTGAAGCCTCCACATCCGGTTCCTCTACCCTTCCCCCTCATATGGATGAATTAACTAAGATGTTAAAGAAACTTTTGGCTCGAATGGAAAGGTTGGAGTTAGAAGGGAAGCCCATGTACAGAAATCCCCAAAATATTGATAATAGAGGTTTCAGAAGGCCTAATAACAATGTGCCATAGGTTATGCCAAGGGAAAAAAGGAATAGAGATAGGGATGATCAAAGGATTCAAGCCCCTCTCCAAAATAACCTGGTTAATGATGAGGAGAGGGAAGAGGAGGAGCTTGACCCTGAACTTCACTATATTGAAGACACCTCCCCTTTTCCCCATTTGACTCAGTCTGCATATGAAGAATCCCGCATTAACAGTAAAATCAATGAACTAAGTAAAGGGGAGAAAGCCAAAGACAACAGTCCTAACAGGTATAACCTCAGGTCAAATAAGAAAGAAGGGAAGTCTGACCAGCCTCTTCTAGCAGAAAGGCATGCTAAGCCTGCATCAAACACTGCCAAGAAAAAGAAAGCTTAGAATATCTTGCCAATAGCCAAATCCCCTGTCCCAGATGTGAGAGAAATTCCTAAGCCTCCTTCCTCCTTTAGTTTTGAGCATGAAATTAAAAATATCAAAATTCCTGTACCCGTCTCGGAACTTGTTAAAAATGAAGATTTCAAAAGCTCCCTCTCCAAACTGTTGTTGTCCGAGCTACCTCAGCTTGCCACAAACTCAGTAAATCTCCAAGATGAAAAGCCAGCAGTCATCCTAGGTCCCATGGTGGAAGACAGAGATGACTCATCCCCTCCCTTCTACACATCACTGAACATACATGATAAGGTGCTGCATAACTGCCTGATGGATTCAGGGGCTTCCCAGAACCTCATGCCCAAAATAGTCATGGAAGAATTGGGACTGGAAGTAATAAAGGCCTATCATGATTTGTACCCTTTTGATTCAAGGAGGGTGAAATGTCTTGGAGTCATCAAAGACTTGGTGGTGTCCTTATTTCAGCTACCAATGAAGAGTGTGGTCATGGACGTTGTGGTAGCTGATGTTCCTCCCAGGTTTGGCATGATACTATCAAGATATTGGATTAAAAAGCTTGGAGAAAAATTACATATGAACCTTACATATGCCACCATCCCAGTATTTGTAGGGGAACACATAAGACTGTACAGAGAAGCTAAGCTGGCCGACATTGTTAGTGACGAAGAAGATCCCACTAATCACCCTATCTTTGCACTTGACACTGATTTGGGGTCTAGTCTCACTGATACCCCTAAAGCTCCTCTTGAAGTTAGAAAGAAGCCCATTTCCTATCCTGAGATCCCTCCTCCAACTACCTCTATGTGGAAGATGTTCTTCGATGGAGCCTCTTCTAGTGAGGGTGCTGGTGAAGGAATGGTTTTTGTGTCACCTTGTCAGGAAACCATGTCCCTGTCATACAAGATGGAATTTGAAACTACCAATAATATGGCAGAATATGAAGCTCTTGTTTTAGGTTTGAGGGCTGCATAGGACATGGGAATTGTGAAGGTAGCAGTGTTCGGAGATGATGAATTGATAGTCCAGCAGGTCAAAAATGCTTATCGGGCTAAACATCATCGACTCAGAAGTTACAAAAATGAGGTATGGGACTTGATTGATTTTTTCTTCACAGCTTTCAACATTTCATTTGTTCCAAGAAAGGAAAATACTTTGATCGATTCCCTAGCTATATCAACTAGCATGTTTAGAATCCCTCTACCACCTAAGATCAAATATGATGTTGAGATAAGATATAGACCATCTGTACCAGACAATATCGAGCATTGGAAGGTATTTGAGGATGATCTTGA
This sequence comes from Picea mariana, assembly GCA_032191745.1. NCBI lineage: Eukaryota > Viridiplantae > Streptophyta > Pinopsida > Pinales > Pinaceae > Picea > Picea mariana. The sequence continues at coordinate 36,917 of JASDQU010013160.1, forward strand.
AATCAGAAAACTTCTTGAGTCTATTGATGAATTCTCTACATTGCACATTGATCAAGATCCTGATCCCAAAGGTGACCCTCACCCTGAGGTATTTTTAAATAAAATTGCTAATCACCATATTGTTCAATTGCCTAGAAATCAAATTCCAAAGGGACTAGTTCCTTTAGAAATATTTTTCGATGGGAATGATGTGGTAGTAAAGGGTAAGGTTTCAAATGAGGATGTTGATGTAACGAAGTGCAATATTGGAATAGAGGAGGATCCTAAGTTTTTCAAGTTGTCAAGCAGCCTGTCAAGGGAGAAAAGAGCCGAGTATGTTGAGTTATTAAAGGAATTTGTTGATGTGTTTTCCTGGACATATGAAGGCCTCAAGACCGATGACACATCTGTCATTAAGCACAAGGTCCCACTGAAAGAAGAGGCTAAGACATTCAGGAAGAAGCTAAGATAGATTAATCCCATGTTACTGCCTTTCATGGAGAGAGAAGTGAAGAAGTTGTTAGATGCCCAAATCATAGTCCCTTTGAGATATTCTGAGTGGGTAGCTAATCTGGTTCCAATAAGAAAGAAGAGTTGAGAAATCAGAATTTGTGTTGATTTCAGGAACCTGAATAGAAGCTCAAGAAAGGACAATTACCCCCTACCTAAAATGGAGAATTTATTGCAAAAGGTAACTGGTGCATCCAGGATATCCATGATTGATGGATTTTCTAGCTACAATCAAATATCATTCCTGCCTGAGGATAGAGAAAAAACAGCCTTCACCACTCCTTGGGGCACATTCATGTATGCCAAAATTCCTTTTGGATTGATGAATGCTGGAGAAACATTTCAGCAAGCTATGGTTATAGCTTTCATTGGGGAGAAAAATCAATTTGTGGTGATCTATCTGGATGACATCACTATCTTCTCCAGATCTGATAAAGAGCACTATTGTCACTTAAGGAAAGTTTTCTTGAAATGTAGGAGGTTTGGATTTTCCTTAAATCCCAATAAATCTTTGTTTGCTATGAAGGAGAGGAAGCTTTTAGGCCATATAGTATCAGTTGAGGGAGTCAGGATTGATCCCAGCAAAGTTGAAGCAATCCAAACCTTGTCACTCCTAAGATCCAAGAAGGAAGTCTAGGCTTTCCTGGGCAAGATTAACTTTCTAAGAAGGTTTGTCTCAAATTTTGTTGAGTTGGTGAAGCACATCACAGCCATGCTTAGAAAGTGAAATGAAGTAAAATGGACTGCTAAACCTAGGGAATCCTTTGTCCAAATAAAAAAGGCTTTGACTAAAGCACCTGTTCTAATCAGTCCTGATTATTCCAAGGATTTCCTAATTTTTCTTTTGCTTCTTTTGATACAGTAGCAATTGTTCTATTACATAAGAACGTTGAAGCGATGGAGCAGCCCATTTCATTTTTCAGCAGGGAATTAAGAGATGCAGAGGTCAAAAATGACATCATGGATAAGTAAGCCTATGCCTTGGTCAAGGCCCTTAAAGCATTCAGATTCTATGTTCTTCATTCAAAAATCATTGCATATGTTCCTTCAGCTTCTGTGAAGGAAATTCTCATTTAGTCAGACATAGGCGGGAAAAGAAGCAGGTGGATTACCAAGATCCTTGAGTTTGACCTGGATATTAAGCCAACCAAGTTGGTTAAAGGGCAGGGATTAGCCAAGCTGCTAGTTGAATCAAATTGCAAAGCCTTGAGGGTTAAATTCATCGATGATTGCTCAGGAAGTCAACAAGTTGAATTGTCTGATGGCGATCCTCAAGATAGTCCTCCACTAGCAGAGTGCACCTAGTATAGAGATATCATATATATTCTGCTAGAATTAAATCCCCCTGATGAAATGGAGAAGAGTAAGGAAAGAGCTTTAAAGCTCAAAGAAGTCAAATATTTCCTTATTGACCAAGTCTTGAACCCACAGAAGGCCCAGAAAGTGACATTTGATTTCCATAGTAGCCTTTGTGGGGGACACCATTTTTGGAAGACCACAGCCCATAAGATTCTCAGGGCTGGGTACTACGGGACCACCTTATTCATTGATGTTGGCAGAAAGGTGAGAGCCTACATCAAATGCCAAAGATTCTCAGGAAAGCAGCATCTCAAATCTCTACCACTAAAACATGTAGTAGCTGCAACACCCTTTCAGCAATGGGGGTTGGACTTTATTGGAGAGATCCATCCTTCCTCAAGAGGCCAACACATATGGATCCTAACTACAACTAACTACTTTACCAAGTGGATAGAACCTATCCCCACCAGGAGTGCTTCACACAAAGTTATCATCAGCTTCCTGGAGGATATCATAGAAAGGTTTGGATGCCCCAACAGAATTGTCACTGATAATACTACATCTTTTAGGTCTGAGCCTCTGGTGAGGTTCTGTGAGTAGTTTGAGATTTCACTGGTTCATTCCACTCCCTGTTATCCGCAAGGAAATGGGCTGGCAGAGTCTTCTAATAAAAGCATGATTAAGCTCATTAAAAGATTGTTGGAAGATAATAAGAAGGCCTGGGACTCAAAACTCAAATTTTCTCTTTAGGCTGACCGAGTGACAATAAAGAAATCCCTGGGCACCTCCCCTTTTCAACTTGTTTATGGGACAGAAGTTATTTTTCCCACTCAACTGGCTCTACCTGTAGCTAAATTCTTTCAATATTATGAAGCAGAGCCAGATCATATGGTCAGAAGAATTCATCAACTGGTGGAAGTGTAGCAGACCAGAGAGAAGGTAATGAACAGAGCTCACAATCATCGGGAGAAGATCAAGCAGGTCTTTGATAGGAGGGTCAAGAAAGAGGATTTTCAACTGGGAGAGTTAGTATTAAAATGGGAGGCTCCCAAGCAAGACAAGGGAAAACATGGCAAATTCGAAGCCCTATGGATTGGGCCCTTAAAGGTTGTTGAAGTGTTTTCAAATAATACCTACAGGTTGCAAGATTTGGAGGGTGAGGAAGTTTTCAATGGCCCTATGAATGGGCATTTTATAAAGAAATGTTTCTTTTGAGCCACACATGGCCCCTCTGTGTTTGTAAATATTTTTTTTCAGTTTATTTTTCATTTTTAATAATGACTCCATAGCCCAACAGCAAGGCACTGAATCTGCAAAATAGTTCTTGGCCTCTCACAGGGAGAAAGTCATCCCCCATGGAGCCTAATGTTAGCACATAATCTTGTATCAGGGGTGTTTTCCTATAAGGTGCCCTCTTTGGTGAAAAAATGGAAAAGAATAGGTCAAAAACCCACTTATCCTAAGTCGGGGGTGCATAAGCGCTCTGGATTATGCAGTACACAGATTTGGGTGGTCAGGATATGCATGCCCAGATCTTTGGTCCAGATTCAATTCCAGACCCCTCTCGTCGTCCTACCTTTAATGAGTGGGGGAGGGTCTGATATGATAGTTTTCCCATGCACAACTCTGAAGGGTCGGGTGAGTTGCGCCCAGATCTACGGTTGAGGTCCCATTCTGGACCCCCCCACCCCCCGTCGTTCTACCTTTAATGATGGCGGGGGGTCTGATATGGGCAGTTTTCCAGTGTGGGCCCCTTTGCTATCGTGGAGCATCCTCCTTGCATCGCCCCCCTTCCTCTTTCCACCTGTGTTCCACTAGGCCTTTTGTCCACCAGTCACATCACTTGTTTCCCCCTTGTCTCGTTAGGACACACTCGCCTTCCACTCACCCTCATGGCATATCATTTTCCATTTCACTCCCTCTTGTCTTCCCACACCTATCCCTCTCCTTATCACTTCATATTGTCATAGGAGACGTGTTCCCCTTCGACAAATCACATCCCACCACCATATCCCCATGGCCCCCACAAGATCTGCCACATTCGTCCTCTGGCCTCTCCTCGTCTCACTTCCACATATAATATTCCAAATCATCCCTGTCTAGTCACCGCTCATTTTCCGCTCCCCATCAGGTGCCCCAATTATCATTTCTTCCTCCACGTCTTACCATGAAGACGTTTAGTAGATCGAGGTGGCAGCATGAGAAGCCTCCACGTCCCAAAGGTGCAGAGTTGACTGGGGCCGTTTCCGATCCCAAGGAAGCATTTATTGAAACGGTTGGTGGTGGATGAACATCGTTTCCACCATAAATGGAAAGTCCAGGAGAGGACTATCAGCTTTTCAACTCCTTGCAGGCTCATTCTGGAACACGGTGGTGTCTGACCGAAGTGCATGATGGCCCAAAGACTGCATGCATAGTCTTCTAGTAAACATGCAGATGTAATGCCTTCAATGCAGTAACACGAAGCTCTTGTTGGGATTTGCTCCAAGTATATGAAGCCATTTTTTCCATTTTTGTATCTATCAATGGTTTAGCTATGCTCCCGAATTGTAAAGCTTTAATGAAATTTTTGGTTCTCTGGTTATGAGTTGTATCTAAGACCTCTTGTTTAATTAAAGTCATCTTCTCTCCATCTCTCCATAAGCTTTGTTTTAAGACACTCAGAATTGGCAGGTCCAGTCAAGGGTGATTATGTTGTGTGATGTATGTTTGATCATGACAGTGTTTTCACCAGTTTTAAATCAGTCTTATGTGTCTTTTTCTCCCACTTACCCTGAGTATCTCATTGAAATATTCAAGCGAGTTGTTACAATAACCACCGTGATGCAGGTATGATCATTGTGTTACTGTAACTGTGTCATCCTAGAACATTTCAGTGTTTGTTCTTTCTTCTACGGGTTTTTGGAAGTTTGATGCCTACAACAGACCTTTGCAGTTTATCTCCGAAGTCTTCCTCCTACTCACTCTTATTACAACTTACTGACTGAAGTTAGATCAAGACCTCACCTGCTTGTGCATATCCTGGCTCAATATTCTGAGTTAAAACGATATTATTCTGGGTCTGCATCCATTCGATCACCCCCTTATATACCAATCGTGACATAAAACTGATGNTCTTAAATACACGCACACACAGTAGAAAGTTTTCATTCTTTTATTTAGTAAGAGTTTAACCAGACTCGTTAGGAAGAGGTAAGGTAGGGTGTCACCCTTAAAGTTCTTTAAATATGGTTTTTATGCAACTCATCCAGGATCCCAAGCAGGCCAAGTGTTGTAACCATGCTCTTATACAAATTTGTAACACACCGGACTCCTTAATACTCTTTTGAGGGGTGGGGCATCATAAATTCGTTTTTCCTTAACTAACTCATCTCGAATTATCTCTTCGAGATGATTCATTCTCTTGTACTTTCCTATAGCTTTCTAATGAATGTTATCGTATTCTAAACTAACCCTTGGTTTATATCTTATGGATTCTCTAAGTTCTTCGGGCATTCATTGGTTGAGGGCCACGTGGCACCCCATGGCTTCATCTAGTCATTATTATTTCTTGTTTCCTACCTCCCATAGGTAAGGTGCATCCATCAGCCAATATGACAACTGGCTTAACCCTTGTCTGACACATGGGATAGAGGGGAATTCATAGTTAGATTCTTTGGTGTTAAACGTCTCTTTGTTATCTACACATGAGGCCTCCCGAAGTCCTGAACTTCCAAAGTCTTAGAAGCTTTCCACGTGGTTCCAGCCTTCAGACCTTTTTGGTCTCTATACAATGCTACATCCCCAAATACTCTGGAGCCCCAAAGTCCCCCACTCCCAGAGTCCCAAAGTCCCTGACTCCCAGAGTCTCGATCACTTCATCAACCACGTTGGCTAGGTGGACACATACCAAGAACTTACACGTAGGAGGGGTCAAGGTGACACGTGTTACATTCCAATGGGCCTATAGGGTATGTGATACACATGAATCTAGGTGACACATGGCATGTCAATATGGGGTGCACATCACCCTGGGTGATGTCACTGCATCACATCACCCTGAATTGACGAGCTTCTAACATTCCTCATATCTCACAGTCGAGATCCGTCCACGTAGATTTACAGATCTACGACTCTTGTTACCTCGGGGATTCGGCATTCATTACTGTTCCAATGAAAACTCCTCTTATCTCCTAAAGTGCCTAATCTCTGAACTAAAGGGGCTAGCACCATGCATCCCTGGTATATCGATGTTTGGGAAAGGACGTTCGGGGTTTTGGATCCCGGTTTAGTTAGTAAGATAGGTTCTCCTAACCACCTGGGGAACCACATAACGTCGGTTAACCTTACGGAAAACTGAGTATCTCAGCTACCTTCGGCTAGTATAAGGTTGGTAAGGTTGGTCATACTCCGAATTCCCGAACTCCCGAAGATTCGAAGCCAGGAGGACTTAGATTCCTTAGGCTTAGCTAAGGTTCCTAGGTATTGATCATATGGGTCCTCTCAAATGGATCATGTCTGCTCGTCTTCCAAACGAAGAGACCTCCCCTATGAAGGCTTGAACATCACTATCCTTCTTGACATTTATCATGAAATGGTTAAGGACTTGGGCATGGAATCCCAGTCGCATAGCTAGGAATCTGAAAGAGGTATCCTCTTCAAACAGATAGGTTCATATCGAAACGATATCTCTATCTCGACCGTCTTACAAGCTTGCATCCTAAGAAGCCTCAGGAACTAATCTTGGGAATACATACTATTAGTCAGAAGAATAAGTTCACAAGGACATGAATGCATACACATATCACGACCATTCCACACAGAAATCATTTATAAATACACATATATACATAAACTCATGCATTCATCCATTATTACAGTTCAATACATAAAGTAGGAAAATACTTATCAGAACCAAATAACGTGAAGTGATTGTTGAAAGGGGTTCCCATTTCCACCCTACCATGGGCTCAATCACTCCTAACGGATTTACCACTAGCCACCCCTGAGCTAGATCACTATGCTCTGATATATAATCCTTTATTTTAGCTTAGCGACAGTAAGGATGGAGGTTACGCTCCTCCTCCCACAGGATCTTGGCAATAGTTTACACAATACAAAGCAAGGAGGACTACCTAAGTACTTCCTCAGTCACTCAGCAACCTCGTTTATCATCTTGTATCATAATATTGCTAGCCATTTCCTGCGACTAGAACACTTCATTTCTTAGTTCTTCCTTTAACCCGAGAGCTTAGTCTCTCATCTCTACACTCTTCATAGGTCTCCCTCTGCCCACCACACCTTCCTTTCTTGCCTTCCTCAGCAAGATTGGGTGTGGATCAAATTCCCATTCTGTGGTCAGGTTTGAAATCCTTATATATGGGTTCTCTACCCCATCCCCTCATTAACTCTTGAGGAGGTCTTCCCACCTACCAGCCTGACTATAATTCATTCCTGGGTCAGAGGACTGTTCTGGTCCTGAGAAATTAAATCCAGTAAGGAATTGGTTTGGTGGAGGTTAATGCAGCCATTCCTGGTCCCCTTTGTTAGCACTAGAATTCACCCTCCAATTGCAGAGAAGGTAAGCCCAGTGCCCATCAGAGGTATATGTCACAGGTTGGTTTTATACGAGGTCAATGGACACAGACTCAAGACAATATCGGTTTAAACTCAGAAAACAGGGACCGACATGCACAAATAGGTGAGGTCTTGATTCAACTTTAGTTAGTAAGTTGAGCTTAAGTATGAGTAGAGCGAAGACTTAGTGAGAAAGATGAACGAGAGTGTTATGGGCATCAAGCCTTCCAGCAACTTGGAGATGACAAAATCAGACTCAGGATCACTCTTAAGCCTAAGTTTAGATACTGAAACATGTTCAAACAACACAGTTGCAACAACACCATAATAAAATCTACACCATGATGTGGCTATGACAACTCGACTAGATCATCCATGCTTGAGCCATTCAGTGTAAGAGGGAAAAGACAACATAGAAAACTAATTAAAAATAGTTGTGATGCCACTGTGATCAAACCTACATCACAAAAACATAACTACCCTCAACTGGATCATCCATGCCCGAGTGTTTTAAACATTTTTGAAAGACAAAAATGAAAGGAACAAATAACTAACTTCTATTAACATGAAAGTCTCAAATCGATTACATAACCAGAGAACAGCTCTAGCAGAATAAACATTACATATGGGAGCTCTACTCAACCAAAGACCATTACAAAATAACAAAACTGCCTACATATACTCAAAATAATCGCCACTGCAGTCAAAGCCTTGAGTCGGTGAGTGTCTTTGTCAAGATGTGCATGCAGACGCTAGTCAGACTACCCATACGGTATTATGTCAGATGCGATCTCTGAAATCTGAACCTTCTCTATTAGACTGCACATGCAGCTCTTTTGTCAGACACAATCTCAGGCAGTCTGTCAGTCCTTTTCGAGCCTTCCGTTTATGGGGGAAGACAATGCTTCAACCACTTCCCCCAACTTCATTAATTGTCTGCATCGGGATCGGGACGATAGTCCAAGTCAACGTGACACTTGAAAAGTGTGTTGGCCACACTCTAAAACTCTACCACTTGGATCATTGCTTGGATGTCTGTAGGGAAAGATGATAGGTGAACGTGGATGCTAATGATGGAGAGTTGGCGAGGTGACTAGTGCGAACTGACATGGAATCATTAATGAGTGGGAGACATGTGGAATGGTGCGACGACAGAGCAATGATTGAGGGAGGCATGGGCATCAGAATGCAGGCGCTAATGCGTAAACGAGCGAGGGTGATGTGGCATGAGGAGAAGATGTGGAGGCAGAGGAGTGTGAGAAGTCATGGGGCAGACGATGATAATAGTTGGTGTGACAAGGAGACAAGTTGAACAGGTGTCGGGAGGTGAGAGGAAGCGAAGGTGATAGGTAAAGGGGGGAAGGTACAGGAAAAGGTGACATGGAGGGGAAGTGGAATACACATGTCGGGAGGTTAGAAGTGAGACATGACAAAGGGAAGAGGGATGGGCGTGTGAGAATGTTAGTGGAGGAAAGGTGTAAGCGGGAGCGGGAGATGGTAAGTGGTTGAGCTCAGAGGGGGGGTAGGTGGTAAGAGGTTTAGTGTGGGGGGGCTCCGAGTTCACAAGGAGGCACCATGTAGTGGGGGGCCCACACCTGCAAAACCACCTTCTCGAAACCCCCCCTGTTATAGGGCTAATTTTTAAGTGCGAAAACGAATCGATCCCCCTAGATCCACTTAGATCTAGAACAAAACACGACAGGACATGATGCTTTCCCTAGGCTCTAATTATCGAATTTACTACTAAACAAAATATGAAATACATACCTTTAAATGTCACTTCTTTATGTCTTTGTTTTTTCTATTTCGCTCCGATGCTCTTGTGATACTAATCCTGCAGTGACACACAAACCAACCAAAGTGAAAGAAGAAAAATTATATTCAATGACAACCTATGCATATGATCAAGGAATTATGCAATAAAATAAAGATAATTCTATGGGAAAGAAACATGATGCTATATTATATTAAATAATAGGAAGAGAGATTACAACCGAACGCCTTGATGTCGTAAGGTTCCTTCCAACAATTCCTTGCTTCCCACACACTTCTTTCTCCAAAGATTCTGAGACCATGGATCTGATAGATACTCACAATCTATCTTGACAAAGAAAAGCACAAAGCCACTCTAACCAAGCTAACAATTTCAAGCCAAAACAACTAACTTTCTCCATGAGAGCTCCTCTCCTTTTATAAGTTGAAGAGGATAAGGTGAGGAGGTTAGGATGATCCCACTAAATCATGAAAGCAAGTAAGATCCAAACCGTTCGGAGGCCACCTCACCATAGAATATTCTCCTTCCATAAGCATCAAGAAGGTGCTCGTTTTTCCCACGCATGAAGGCCGTCGCACCCTAGCTATAGAACAACCTGCGGAAACTCTGCAACCTAGTTATAGAGAAAGGTGGGGAAATCAGGCATTTATGCACCCTGTGTATAGAGAAACCTGCATAAATCCTCCTTAATAGGGTTTTTACAAAGGAAAATCCAATTTCTTCTCTCAGGCAAAGTTCTTCTCCCTTCTTTCTTTAAGAATTTAGGCCATTGACCCCTCTGAAGGAAAAAAATAGGTTTACATCATTAACAGTCATAGGGATGATAAAAATAATCTGTAATAGAGAGCCCCTGAAAGTATGAAGTTAGAACAGAGTGATAGCTGAAATACTTTGTCGAGTGTGTGTAGGGAACAAGGAACACCATCGGTCGGAAACCTGCCAACAAACAAAGAAATACTGTACAATAATATATCATCACTGAGGTAGCCATTCCCATACTCAGAATACAAATGACTCAAAGCATAAATGTCAACATGCGAAGATCCATGTCAAGTAATATAGTTCATGGTCACCAAACATACACTGTGGATTCATACCATTATGACTCAAATATGAACATAGCCACCAAAGATACACTGTGGATCTATGTGTTAAAGACTCAAATTTGAACATAGCCATGAGACATACAATGTGGATCTATGCAACAATACAAACTAAATATACTCCAACGCAAGCTGAATCAGTGAGAAAAGATTTAGGGTCTTCATCTCCACCACTCTATAGTACAAAACTAACCATGCAAATACATGTGTTGAATTCAAACATGGTAGAAACCACTTTATTACCAGTCATTAGTGAATATCATTAACAAGTGCGAGGGAAATCACCATTAATGTCAATCACTCCCAAGGTACACTAGTACAATCCAACGAATGTGAACCAATGAGTTGAGGTCGAACACTCGATAGAATCTCTCGATCAGGGGTCAATAATGAAAAACCACTATCGAAATTGAGGAAACCTGCCATCGAGGCATGCAAGTTCCAAGGTACCAATTAGTTTCTAATTCTAATTCCTGGATAATGAGTTGAAGTTGAAAGGAAAAGAATCATCACAGGAGGGCCTTAATGTATCCCCCATCAATGACACGAAATGGGTAACAAGATTTGAAGTAGATAAGAGTAACCAATAACTCGGGACTGACTCAGGGATGGTTGGCGCAATAGAAGGCTTAAGGACTATAGAAAAGGCCGACACAATAGAAGGATTTCCAGGTTGAACTTCATTTTGAACATATTGATGACACGACAACTATCTTGGAAACACTGACTCAAAAATGGGGATCACAGACCAACTTGTAATCATATAAAGGAGTATGATCAAGAGACAAGCAGATTTTCCAACCTAGACACAAGGCGAGTGAAAGTGTGTCAGGCTCAAAAGTGATTCTTCCATGGAATGCAGGTTTAGACACATTTCTTTCCCAATTTTTCCCCCACCATTTCTAGCGAGTACCACTTTATTTTTACACAAGCTTGAGGAGGATAACATATGCTTGTAATGTAAGCTCATTCTTCAGATGAGTCCTTTGGAGTATATTTAACGAACCCTAGGAAGGATTGGTTCGGTCCCATATGGGCCTTTGGATGTTTGTTTAATGAGTCCAAAGAAAGAAAACTCAGGGGTTTCATATTTAGAGAGTCTGGAAAACACTTAAAGAGAACTCTCTCAGTTCCTTTTTTGTAAAGTAGTCTGATGAGACCGAAAAAGAGATAAATTATCGCTTAACATACATTTTCTTCAAATACTTTAACGAGTGTGAAAAGAACAAGATCGCTCGATAATATTTTCATGTTTAGAGAGTCTGAAAAGAGCTTAAAGGTGACTCTAGGTGGTTCCTTTTTCGTGTAACCTTTACAAGCCCGAAAAAGTGATAAAAGTATACTCGGTTACATTCTCATGTCTTTACGAGCACGAGAAAGAAAAAAGACTAAGATCGGTAATTTATTCTCATGTATTTACGAGCATGAGAAAGAACAAAGACTAAGTTCGGGATTATTTTCATTTTTACGCAAGCTTTAAAAAAAAAAAAACTATGCTTGAGATAGATTTTAATTTTTACACAAGCTTTAAAAAAAAAAAAAAACTATGCTTGAGATAGATTTTAATTTTTACACAAGCTGAAAAACTAAACAAAACTATGCTTGGACCTAGTTTCATTTTTACACAAGCTTGAACCAGAGGAAACTATGCTTGAGGTATGTTTTATTTTTTACACAAGCTTGAACCATAG